>CAKNYM010052597.1:40041-58216 GCA_932195095.1 Andricus curvator
AAAAAGATCTACAAATTTCTCATGGGTCACTTTTTGATAGGATGTGTTGTTTTTGTTTTATTCGTAAAAAATAACATTAACAGTGAAAAAATCGGCCCGATAAGCGGGCACATTCTCATCAAAACTTTGCTTATTTACTTTATTTTTCATCTCGGGTGTGTTTTTTCACAATATTTCATTGTTTTTATGTTCTCAATACTATTTCTAACGATTAAAACAATAAAATATAATAATAATTCAAACAATTTATTCTGACTGAAAATCTGACTTTTATTTCAGAATGCGTTTTGATCTTTATTTACTAAAATAATTGCTCTGAAAAAATTCGACTATTACATTTATATTTCAAGAACTATGCTCCAAATAGACGAAATGAATATATATATATATATTAAAAAAAAAATAAATAAAAAATAAAAGACTTATTGGCAGATGGAAACATATGAACTCCTATGTAATACAACGCTGCTGAAGGCTGGTGACCTTCTCAGCATAAAACATCAACCAATTGCGACTCTTCGGTTTCCATTCCTTGTCGGCCCCCCCCCCCCCCCGTGACGTTAGAGCTGGACTCTCCACTATACGGTGAATCACTACTTGACTTGGACATGATTTCGACTCGCAAAACAAATTTCGCGCATAAAGGTGGTAGTTGGGTGTGCAATCTAAACATGAACAATACAAACAATAAAGTAGCCTCGGACTGGACTGGACTGAAACTTTGATTGACTAAATGCATACACACGGTAAACGTAAAGTTTGAGTTTCAGGCGATGAATGGAGACTGGGTGTTTGGAATGCTAGAGGAGTGAATGATCTTAAAGTAAGAGAACTACGAGAAACTATGCATGCTAGGAAACTAGATATTTTATGTGTACCTGAGACAAAGAAAAAGGGATGCGAAAGTAGAAACATAGAAAATGGGGTGTTGAAAAGCGGTTTTGAAATATGGTTAGGAGTAGATAGGGAATCACATGGTAGTCAAGGGGTCGGTTTGATTATGAATGAAAAAGCAAGATATATGTTCCAAAAACGACTTAAATACTTCTTTTCTCCCCTTTTCAGATAGTTGGAAAAAAATCTTTCTGATTGTAGGATTTATTATAAAGATACGGAAATATACGCTAAAGTAAAGGAATTACCTTCTTCATTTCAAATCAAATACAACTTTAGTCATTTTTATCTGAAGAAGATTGAACATAACATATGGTCGTTGCGAACTTTTGGGTTTCTATTATACGATGAACAGAAACGAGCGTGAAGCGCGAGGTTCACATGATGATCAAACGAAATATCGAGCGCGAAGCGCGAGTGTCGTGATGAGAATGTGTTCCTTAAGGTCGATAGAACCTTAAGTAAATTAGTTCTTCTTTTTATGTAAAACTGACATAATTAAACCAAAAGCAGGTCATAACGATGAAGCTTTAAGAGAGTATTAGCCCGCGAAGCGTGCACTAGCGAGGACACGAAGTGTGAAAACCTAGACCACAAATGTGTCCGAGCGCGCAGCGCGAGGTGACTACATTATCGAGCCGCGCGCGAAGCGCGCTATGAGAATGTGCCCGCGAAGCGGGCAGATTTTTTGTTTTGTTTTTGGAGTAGCAGTGTTTCCACTAGTTTGTACAGCGCTTTGCCCTCTATTTCAGATAGCTCCCACCCCAAACGCAATAACGCTGCTACTCTAAACATTCGTACTGCGGTGGCCTTTACGAGACTGCGCGCGCCGAGAAAGCGGCGATCTTGAAGAACGGTACCCGCTCTCGCCTATACTTTTGGGACAGCAGCGATCCGAAAAGAGTAGCAAGGATCTCCTTTATGCGTGGCACGGCTGCGCACCCGTCTTTCGTACAGCTGGTAGCTCGTAAATTTTTCAGTGTACGTGAACTAACGTCAATGCATAGGGCTGGTCGTTACTTACATAAAGGTGGAATAGGCCGTAGGGTCCTTCTGTCCCTTTGAATCACCAGTTGTAGATGGCATCTATGCAGCGCTTTTACAAAAAGGCATGGATTTCGTCGTCCCTTGACCCTTGTCCTGTCGCCCCTCCTGTGGTGCATCGTAGTGGACGGCATCCTTCGTAGGCTAAATAAAGAGGGGTACTATACACAGGGCTATACGGATGACTCAGTATTTCTAGTCAGGCAGGCTAATCTGGAAATGTTGATGGGTCTTACAAGGTCGGCGCTGCACATCGTAGAGCTATGGTGCGATAGCTCAGAGCTCTCGGTAAATTCGGAAAAGACCAGTCTTGGTCATTTTCACGAGAAATTACGAAGTGCGGAAAGTTGATGTTCCTGTATTCTGTGGTGGGAGGCTGACGTTTTCAGATTCGGTTAAATATCTGGGAGTGATCCTAGATAGCAAACTGAACTGGGCGAAGCACCTGGAGACCCAATGCAGGAAGTTTGTCATGACTTTTTGGATGTGTAGGAGAACCTTTGTGATAACGTGGGGTCTAGGGCCTAAAATGCTAGCATGGCTCTAATCTGTTGTCCCTAAACCAAGGCTCCTATATGTGGCCATGTTGTGGTGGCCACGAGCGGAACTGGAAACGATGCAGGATAGGCTGCGACGATTACAAAGGCTAGCGTTTAGGGGTTTGACGTTAGCAATTAGGAGTACGCCCGCAGCGGCAAGATAAAATAACAAAACGCTTCAACTTTCAGCGTCTGCATTCATGGTAACCCGCTTCTCCCAGGGGAAATCCGGTATACAGATGGCTCCAGGAGAGAGGGAGGGTTAGGAGCAGGAATCTATAATAGCACGAGAAGGAGGGGGATAGGAATCCCACTTGGGCGAGATGCTACTGTCTTTCAGGCGGAGGTCCTGGCCGTCCTTCGCTGTGCTGAAATATTACTAGAAGAAAACGCTGCTGGCAAGCATATTACGATCTGCTCGGACAGCCAAGCGACATGCATTAACTGCAGGAGGGAAACCAGACATAACATCAGACCTGATCTGGGAATGCAAAACGGCATTAAACCAACTTGCAGAAAAAACAAATTGTCTCTCATATGTGTCCCTGGTCACAGACAGATCCAGGGCAACGAGAAGGCGGACCAGTTGGCAAAATACGGCGCAGTACGTCAATACATAGAACCGGAACCGGTACTGGGTCTATCGTCTTGCTGCATTGGAATGTTCATCAAAAACTCGATCCCAACAAAGCACCGGGAATACAGGGAAAAAATCCAGGGTTGCCGACAGGCAAAATCCATCCTGGGCTCTACGCACGTATTATTATATGCACAAAATGGAGTATAACCCCTCGACAGAGTGCTGGAGATGCGGCAGGGATGATTAAACATCACTGCATGTATTATGCCAGTGCCCGGCATTAGCTACGCTCAAGCAGCAAACCCTTGGGGCACATTTTATGGAACCTGAGAGCGAATAGTTAAGGGTGTGGCACAATAAGCTTTATAGATTGAGCGCCCGTTTTAAAACTAAACTAACTAAACTATATATATGGCATATATATACCACGATACCACGCTGAAAAAACCAGTTCTCGTCAGATCACTGAAGTTAAGCAGCGTTGGGCGCGGTTAGTACTTGGATGGGTGACCATTCGAGAATACTGCGTGCTGTTGGCCCACCGTGGGTGTGGTGAGACCACACTTGTAGCCAAACAAAACTCCCGTCGAGGGAATTTTTTTCCAGTAAATTTGCATGCGCTTGGTTGCACCGACTCGAAAAGAGAGATCACGCTCAATCCGCAACCAGCAGAACATGCTTCACATTTTCCGCGTCTATACCATAAAAATTACAGTGCATGCCACGGAGGAGAGCCGTCTCCATGGCTCGCGTAATGTTTTCAGAAGGAGTGATGTGCTTGTGCCTTCGGCCAACGCCTACCACTCGTTCCGAAAACATTTTTCTTACCATAAAAAGACGGTGCTCTTCTCATTGCTATACAATATACTATACTATATAAGGGACTTGTGAGGGGTATACCCAATGAAATGCTAAGACACTTGCGGGGAAAATGCAGAGGGCGATCGTACTTGGGTTGCTCCGTGTCCTCAAGGTGCACGAGACCTTGGTTGGATCATCGTATTGAGTCCTTCGCAGACTGTATCCACCTATCTCAGGGTCGTGAAACGTAGTAGAATGGCTCCTGCTTCCAATGAAATCACGCGGTTGCCCTTATGACAAACTTTTAAATATATATTACAGTTGCACACATTAGAGATTGTATACGTTAAAAATACAATTAGATATTGATATTATATTCTGAGCTGAAACAGAAAAATATCGTGTTAGAAGAAAGCTGCGCTGGGGAGAATCGAACACGAGTCTCCAGGGTAGCAGAACGGAGAGTTTTTCCTGTGGTAAAACAAATTATGAGATTTATGAATTTGATCATCATCATGAACCTCAGCGTATAAGACGTCATTCGGCAGTGAAATTCCTATTTGAAATGGGAATTTTTGCAAAGAACTGAAGGTTGCTTGAAGCTTTCAATTGTCCGGAAGTAACGTCTATATTAACAAGATTTTTATCAAACCTGCTACTAAGGGGTTCGATAGGTTTCTGCACACCAATCTGGAGTCAAAATTTAAAAACTCGAACGTTTTTATGCAAATGGAGCAAATTTTTGGAAACTTGAAAGAATTGGTAGATTTGCATTAAAATAAAAACTATAGGGGTTTTCGGGTGTCTGACCACTTTGGAGTCAGAGTTTAAAACTTTAAACATTTTTATCCATATGGCCCAACTTTATGGAAAATTTCCAAAAAGGACGAATTCCATGAAACTTAGTACTAGGGAGGTTTTTAGGTTTCCGCTCTTAAATCTGACGCAAAAAAAATGAAAAACAATTTTGTTTCTTAGACGAATGGCCCAATTTTTTTAAAATTTTAATAATTTAGTAGATTTCCACAAAATTCAGAACTAGGGGTTTTTTCGGATTTCTGATGATTAATTTGAGGTCAAAATTTTAAAAATTGACATTTTTATCAATGTAGCCTAGATTTTTGGAAAATTCTATAAATTATCAGATTTCTATGAGACTAGGGGGATTTTCGCCTTTCTGATCGTAAATTTTAGGTCAAAATAACCCTCCGCCGTCCTCGTTATTTTTACTACCTCCGCCGTCCTTGTGGGTCATTCGTGTCCACCCCTGCTCCATCAATAGAGTTTTCGATAAAAAAATAATTCAAAAATTCTAAGGTATTATTCCGATCCTTAATTTTATCATTCAATTGTTTTTGAGCATACCATTTTTTTCTGTTATAAATAATTAAAATATTTAAGTATTAATATCACACTTGAAAAATCGACTGGGCCACTAACGACCCACCAGGACGGAGGAGGGTTAACAAATATTACATGTTGTATCAATGTTGTAGGCTCCGGAAGCTACGATCATGGTTCCTTATGCAACCAATCCCGACGCAACTGGAACGTGTACGTCATCCGTTTCTGGTCCTTCTGCCCTAGAAGGTAAGCAAGAGCGGAAAATTTACGCGAGATAACATCGTGCAACACTGTTCCTTAGAGTCAGGTCTCTAGCCGCGGATGACCTTACGCGGCAGACGGGACAGTTGGAGATGAAGGTTTCATCTCTGGATACTTTTTTAGAGCTACCAATCTTTGTAGAATGTTATAAGGAACAGTGTTGACGGACCAGATGAAGTGATCCCAGAAGAATGACCTTTTGCATCCGGTTCGCGATGGAATAAGCCTGACGCTGACAAGCCGGAAGCTTGTTGAGTTGGCTAAAAAATGAAGCTTCCATACCTCCAAGACAGCCGATTATGAGAACTACAAGATGGACTTTGTAGCCTTGGTACAGTCTGCTCAGCTCGAAAAGAAGTGCTTGATATTTCGCCCGTTTTTTTCCCTTCTTTGCCGTGATATTATCATCGGCTGGTGCCGAGAATTCAATCACGTAAACGATCTTGGTCTTCAGATCTTGGAGGACAATATCAGGTTTTGTAGAACTGATACGTTGAGTGGTGGAGAATGAAAAATTCCAGTAGATCTTATACTGATCATTCTCCACAACGGACTCGAGTTCCCCCTGGGCGTATGGCAAGACGGGCAATAGATAAACACCATCGAAGTGTCTGAGATGGTAATATAACACTTTTAGAGCTGCATTGTGTCTCTCTATGTACCCGTAGCGTGCATATTTTGAGCATCCACTGAGAACATGTCCAAGTATTTCTGGCTCTTGCTTGCACGCTCGGCAGTTGGTATCGCCCAGAGGTACATTCATTATGCGCTCACGGTAAACTAAGGTGTCTATAACGCCGTCTTGACAGGCAAAAAGAAATCCCTCAGTCTCCGATCTCAATCCAGCAGACTTGAAAAACATGTTGGACAAACCCATCGAGAGCTCTTCTCTACGTATAATGCCGTAGAATTTACCATGAAGGGGCTTGTCAGCATGTTCTCTTAGTAGAAGCGTATGTTCTGCTTCCTGTACACGACTTTTGAGCACCAAAGGTGTTAGTGATGCTAGACCATGTGTAGTGTCACTGGAATCAAATGGGAGACCAAGCTCCTCTGCTTTCCTATCTGCGGCACCGTATAGAAACGCCGCAGTATTGACGACTTCATGTTAATGTACGAGTCGCATAAGAGAATCTGTGCTATTTAGGACTGAACAGGCCATAGCCAGGAGAGTGTCTTCGATGAAGACACTCTAAGCTTAGCAAGCCTCTACCCCCTTTATCTCGAGGGAGGTATATTCGAGGTATGCAAGATCTAGGATGATGACTTCGATGCGATAACTTTCTTCACTTCTTCAGCAGTAATTAGTGGACACTCTTCCTCTGGACCTTGTAACCTTTGCCTTTGGCAAAAGTTACGAAAGAGTGATATATCTGAAGCGTCTTCATTTAGCTGATAAGTATCTCCATATACTTGTTCCCAGAAGACTTGAATCTCTTCTCGACTAGGCGGATTTTTAACGGCACGTGACGTTTTATTGAACAGACGGGAAGGATGAGTAGAAAAGGTGGAATTTTCCTGAATCCACTTTACTCGCCGTTCAAGGCGCTGTTTCGCTGTTGAAAGAGATCTTATTTTTTGCGTCCAGTGCTGCTTGATGGTCAACAGTTTACACTTGTTCAGCGTGTGATTTGCTTTCCTCAAGTTTCGAGCAAGTGCCCTAACTTTTGGAGTGAATTTTTTATTTAATGTTATGTAGCTAATCACGCACTGAATATTTGATGCATGCCGTCTCGCCGTTTCAATTTTGAATTGAAGCTGTGCAATACGCTCGCGAGTCTTACTCAGACGTACTGAAGTTTCGTTACTTCTACTGTCGCTAAGCAAGGACACCGCCTTCTCGTAAACAACACAGTTCAGATTCCAGAGATTAACATCTTCGGGGAGCAAATCGGGGAGAGCAGTATTAGCTTCAGCTAATTTGTCCATCCTGAGAAAGACTTTTTGGTGGATAGATCTCCTACTTCTTATGTTAGCATTATCGGCTATCTGCAAAGGTGGTCTTGCTGGAACGGGTGGAATGTTCGATGGAGGATGTTGCTCTTCTTCTTGTTGATAAAGAGCTTCATATCCGTTTTTTTCGCAAAAAGGATACCTGATCTCTTAAATACTGAGGCGTTTGATGAGCATATTCCGGGTGCATATTGACCCAACGGTCATGTAACCTCTGCATGTATCCTCTTCTTGCCGGTGAGCTTCTTTGCCAACAGGTAAGGATGTCTCTCCTGAGTTGGTCCGACCATTTAAATCGATGTTCTCGCGTTTGTCCGGGGCCATTGCCTGGTCGTCGCCTCGGTTCGGTCCTATTGCCACTCCCAACTGAACCATGGCCTCCATCCGAGAGAGGCCTATTGTGGGTGGCACTGCGCGATACTGGTGTCGTAACCACATAATTCATTGCATTGGGGAGTTAACCCAAAACAACGTGGCTGACTGCAAGAGCCGGAGCTCTCGGGCGATGGGGTCGCCACATCCCTCAATGTTATTATTCTTATTATTATTATTATTATTATACCATTAAGCCATTTCCCTTTTGGGCTAGGCGTGACTTGCTCGGTTGGAAAATAGTAGTGTGTAGATGGGTATATAGGTATAAGGTAGATAGGTATATAAATGTAAGGTATAGATATTTTAGATTGACCTAAAATTCTCGTGCTATTTATTTAAATGACACATTCGTTCCGCAACACTGCTCCGACCCAGGTTGCTGATCAATCACTCTAGTGATCACGCAAAGTGAAGAGCCTCACAAAATTATTATGTGTGGTTCCCCACTTGGGCCCATTAGTGTCCAAGATCTTTGTTTCAGGCATCATTCACTCTATTGTTACTCTGTTTAGAAACTATTTGTCGCCACACTTGTCTGTCCTGGCACACTAGTCTAGCTTCCTTCATGTCCATGCATTTTTTCATGCAAGCTCTCGAGTTTCTATGGCGGTTTCTATTCGGATTAATGTCTCATTCACAGATTCTAACCATTCTTCCGGCGGTCTACCTCTGGGCATTCTGCCATTTACTTTACCTTTATACACTTGTTTGGTCAGTCGTTCATCTTTCATCCTTTCAAGATGTCCGAACCATCTTAACTGCTTTGTTTCTTATATGACAACTAGTGTCTCTCCTGTTCCACATTCTTGGAGGATTATCTCGTTTCCGACTTTATCCATCAGTGTTTTCCCGCATATTGTGCGCAGAGGTTTCACGCCAATCGCGTTAATTTTACTCCTGTCCTTTACATGCTTGTATTAAGTCTTAGACACTTATCCATAAATATGATAAATAGCCATGAGGACATATCGCATCCTTGTCTCACACCTCGCATAATAACGAACCAGTCACTTAGTTTGCCATTAACCCTTACACTCGCTTTACTGCCTGTATATATTGTTTATATTGCTTGTAGGAGCCATCCATAGAGTCCGTACTCTTTAAGGACTTCCCAAAGTTTACTTCTATTAACCCTGTCAAATGCTTTTTCTAGGTCAAAAAATGCACAGAAAACTTTCTTTCCTACTCTTAAGCTTTTTTCTGTGATCTGTCTTAAGCTAAATATCTTATCTGTACATGATCTTCCTGGCATAAATTCACTTTAGACTTCCTATATCTTTTCTTGTGTAATTTTCATTACCGTACGAATAAGTATTTTTGAGTATATTGTACTTACGGTACTTAGTAAGCTGATACCTCTGCAAATATTGCAGTTGCTTTTATCTCCCTTTCTTTCGTATATTGGTAAGATAATCGCTTTTCTCCAATCGTCTGGGACTTCTTCCGTCTCGATAAATAAATTTATCAATATGCACAACCTGTAAGGTATATACTTGCCACCGAATTTAAGCATTTCAACGCTAATACTGTCTACACCAGCAGCCTTACCATTTTTTAAGCTCTTAATTATATCTCTAGCCTCAGTGACACAGACTTTTTCAATTGGGTTTTCTAATGCATTATTTTCTAGGTCGCAATTCTGTTGCCCTATATCTTCACCTCCTAATAATTCTTTAAAAGAGTCTCATGCTGACGATCTCTGTACTTTTACTTTCCTTCATCCGTTTAAATAATAGTTTCACGGTTCCTTCAAAGTCGTTTTGTAATTTCTTCTCTTCTTCTGTTCTGATTTTAATTTTACTTTCCTTGACTAGTCGTTTAACTTCCCTATTTTTGTGTCTGTTATCATTTTTGAGCCAATTTCTCTCCTCATCGCTAAGACCTGTGATGTTTAACGTTCTCTCGTACGCATCTTTCTTTTCTTGCCGGGCTGCCTTAATTTCATCATTCCACCATGCATCACCAGATTTTCATCCTACAACCGCCGTACCACATACTTCAATCGCAGTTTTAACAATGATATCCCGTAACAAAGTCCACGCACCCTCTATATCTTTATTGCTTCTAAGCGCCTCCCAAGTTGCCTCGTCTATGCGTTCGTTTATCTTATTCTGAAAATCTATTCTCGTTTCTGCTTTCTGTAAATTTTCAATCTTGATTCGCGTTTTTTGTTGTTTTCTTTCTTCTCCATCCCCGCCCTAAGTTTATTTTGGAGACTAGAAGGTAATGATCAGTATTGCATTCGAAACCCCTCATGACTCTTGTATCTTTGACTAGTTCTCTTAGTCTTTCATCCGCAATAACGGAGTCAATTATGCTGCGATTATTTCCTTTACACCAGGTGTACGTGTGTATCCTGACGTGCGTATCCTGATGTTGGACGCCGACTCATCCGTTCATATCTCCTAGCAGAATTATTCTTTCACGTTGATCGCAAGCCACAGCAATCTGGATGATACAAAATCATGATCTTTGAGATGCTGTCTTGCTTTTTCATTCATAATTAAACCGACCCCCTGACTACCATGTGATTCACTACCTACTCCTGACCATATTTCAAAACCGCCTTTCAACACTTCATTTTCTATGTTTTTACTTTCGCAACCCTTTTTCTTCGTCTCAGGCACACATAAAATATCTGGTTTCCTTATATGCATGGTTTCTCGTAGTTCTCTTACTTTAAGATCATTCACTCCTCTAGCATTCCAAACACCCAGTCTCCATTCATCATCTGAAACTCGACCTTTACGTTTACCGTGTGTATGCATTTCGTCAATCAAAGTTTCAGTCCATTCCGAGGCTACTTCGTTGTTTGTGTTATTCATGTTTAGATTGTACACCTAACTACCACCTTTATGCGCGAAATTTTTTTTGCGAGTCGAAATCATGTCCAAGTTAAGTAGTGATTCGTCGTATGGTGGAGAGTCTAGTTGTAACGTCAGTCCCACCAAAACTTCTGTTACTGGGGGGGGGGGGGTGAGGACAGAGAATGGAAACCGAGAGTCTCAATTGGTTGGTGATTTATGCTGAGGTCACCAGCCTTCAGCAGCGTTGTATTAGATAGGAGTTCATATGTTCCCATCTGCCGATTAGGAGTCTTTGAAAATAACGCGTCAAGGGAAACGTCATCAGTTTTAATGTTAGAGTTTTTAACCAGTTTAAGTATATTTAAAGATTACCGCCCACCCCCCTTATCATTACATGAGTTACGCGGTTATAAATCTTGTATGAAGTATACAGAAACACAGTTTATGGAAAAAATAATCAAACTGTAAAGTTTTATATTTGGTTTCTTTTCTATCCTCGGACACACGACTGACTTCTTGAGACATAGATGACCATGTGCTAGAAGTTATTTCACAATAACGTCGCATTTAAAGTTAAAAGTTCGGAATATTGAGTGATTCAAAAGGATTTTTTGGAGATAATTTCAAATCTGTTAAAGAAATCTCTGAAATACTGTGAAGTCCTTGATTTATTATGAGCAAATTCTTTGAAAGAGGATTAAAATATTATTATAAAATGCAGTGAAAAACCATTAAATTAATCCCTGGAATCTGTCAAAAAAGCCCTAACATTTCAGGAATTTTAAGAAAAAGAAAGATTTGAAATTTTCAAATTTTGAAATGTCCAAATTATTTAGAAAATTCAATAAATCATCAGATGTTAAGGAGACTTATAACTAGTGGATTTTTCGGGTTAGTGATAATAAATTTTATATAAAAATAAAAAAATTTGAGATTTTTCATCAAAATGTCAAAATTTTTGGAAAATATAAAAACACCTTTAAAGTTTTAATCTGAATGGGCCAACTTTGAGGAATTTTCAATAAATTAGCAGTTTTCCGTATTAAAATTTCGAATTCTTATTTTCACCCTAAATTTCTGATTAGAAACCCCAAAAATAAACCAGCAATGAATCTTATCGAAATCGTCGAGTCTATTGAATTTAAACAAATTGGAGCTATTTGGGTCAAAATTCTGGAATTTTCCAATTTTTACCTCTTTGTGGTTAAAAATAAGAAAAACCCACATTAAATTTACTGAAATCGTGTAGTTTATTGAATTTTAAGAAATTTCGGCCATTTGGTTTAAAATGGTCAAATTTTTCAATTTTAACTCAAATTTATCATCAGAAACCCGGTCAGATAGCCTGAAAGCTTCTTACTTAGAGCTGTTCAAGTACTCGAAGCTGTAAGAGTACTCGCGAAGCTGTATGAATACACGAAGCTGTACGAATACTCAAAACTCTCGAGAACTCGAAACCGATCGAGTTCTTGAAATTTTCGAGTAGCTGAAATGTTTCGAGTACTCGAATATTTAAGTCGATATTCAGCTCGATCTCGGCTCGACTCGAAGTTTCGAGCTTTTTGCACAATCCTAGCAATTTCAGCAATTTTTTCATGTTTTATGTACTTTTTTTGGCAACATATTTTATTTGGCTTTCTAGTGAAACATACTTCAGAATATTACATTGTCATTTACAATTTAGACATTTAGTCATTTTTATATGTTTGAAGTACTTTCTATTTAGGAACGTGTTTCATTTGGTTTGCCAGTAAGACTTCAATACATTAAATGTAGGTGTCACAAGAAGCACGGTTATTTTTAAAAAATTCGAAGTTATGCAGTCTTGTATGCAGTATGCAAGAAAGAACGAAGTAATTACAACGCGGAATAACTGAGAATCCCGAAATTTTCCATGAAAAATACCTTACCCTTTGAAAAATTTCGAACTTTTGTTAATGCAATTCGTTTATAACAAAAAATGTTGTTATGAAATTTCCATTCAATGCATTGTAGTCCCTTAGCTTTCCATATATGTTTTGCGTCAAATGTATACGACTCGTAAAATATACGTAAATCATTTTGCACAAGGTCGCTTGTTATTAGCACAAATGGGCGCCCACCTTTTTGCGATTCCACAATCAAAAATAATTTGTTGTATGCGTGTCTTCTTATTTCTTTCTAGTTCATGGGAGATATGGCCTATATGATGGGAACAAATAAATAGTGAGGGGGTATATTTTTTCGACATAATCAGAAGCCCCGTGAGTTACAAGACAGCGATCACCGACGAATTGCATTCCAAAGACTTTATGGGTGCAAACCCGACGTGACTAATGGTGGTGATGATGACCTTGCTTCAGTTGCACCGCTCTTTATGGGCATTCTCGTATTTTCTTATCATTTGTCCTTTGACAAATTAGAGACCCTCGTGAAGTGTGATTGAGTCATATGTCAAGAAAAACCCTTTTCCAATTTGTGGTACGAGTTTTCAATTGTTATAATATTCATTAATATTCACACGCTTTAGTTAATATAATTAATTATTATGTTATTGTCTCATTATTGTAAGACTTTAAGAAGTGATCTCGACTGAGGTCCCAATCGTACTGCCGATCTTCATGAGACTTCTGGTGACCACGATTCAGCCAGGTCTCGGCCAAGCTTCAGCCCAGATTAGTCATAGCTTAGACTCAACTTCGGCGACTGTGTTTTTGCACCGGGTTTTTAGGAAACGTGATGTTTAGGACTTGCGATAAGCTCGCTCTCCTGAATACCTTCTTTGTTCGTTACTCTGCTCTACAAATTGTCTACAAATTGTTTCGTGGGAAATGTTAGAAACTCTGTCATGTCATGTCTTAATATGTTCGTTGGGTGCCAATTTCAAGCACCTTTCAACACTCATGAATAAATAAAGTCTTGCTTATACTTAGCACGAACAAACAGAGTAGGCAAAATATTTATATAATATGTAACAATAACAAGCACATTTTCTACCAGACTGTACTGTTCGTGGAATTCGTTCCATTCATGGAAGGTAGCTGCTGTTTCTGATATCCAGTGGAACTCATTCTGGTCCACCATGGACAAAAAACAATATTATTAAAAATTCTTTTAAAAAAGTATACACAAATTTGGCTAAATATTTTTCTCCAATGGTTATTGCATAAAATAGCGTTTGATAGACATGCGCACAGGCAATTAGTACTCGTGTGATTGCAGCATTTGGTTTCAGCTTTTCTCCTCTGACTCATGCTTCGAGCCTCCGGCTCATGCTGCAAGTTTCACACTCGTCGACATTTACCTATTTTGCGCACTTGTATCGCAAATAGGTATTTGCGCATATCGAAACATTATCGCACTCAAAATTTACCTAAGAAAACTGAAGAGATTTTATCAATTAAAATGGCAAGGCCCTGAATTAAATGAAAATTAAAAACTTCTTAATTCTCAGAGTTTTGAAAAAATTACTAAGGGGCCGTTCAAAAAATACGTAAAGCCTTTAGGGAGGCGGGGGTCACGTCGAACGTTACACCAATGTTAAACGTACACACACTTAATATAAAAAAAGGCGTTACTTGGAGGGAGGGCGGCGGGTCAAAAATGACAGGAAAAAGTTACAAAGTGTTTATTTGTAATTATTAAGTTTATTAATGGCATGATTTATACTGCTGATATGGAGTAAGTACAATGTTCAAATATATTATACAGTAATCTAATGATTAAATTTAATGATATTATAATTATTATGATAATTATAATACATAATTCAATTTGGAGGTTATGTTAATCAAAACAAAACTTTTAATTCCAATGATACAAGAACCATTTGGAATACACAGAATGTATTATATTAATAATGTCTCTTATTTTAGTTATCATTAGGTGGATCATTGTAGTTTTCCAGCGAAAACGTCAAAATGCTTCGACGAGACTGAAAAACTCACCGCACATGAGTTGGTGAATGAGTCGTGCCACTGCAGCGACACGAACTACTAATTGCTTAGTGGAATTTTACTAATTTCATAATTCGACAATTTACATTAATCAAATTAGTAGTTTTCTACTAATCGTTAGTGACAGACTTCTCGCTAATTGAATGAGTGAAATTTCACTAATTCAGATTTAGAGAGTAGATTTTTCAAATCTAAGATTGTTTAAAAATGTTTAAGACTGAAATATTTTCAATTTTTATGGGACAAAATCTAATTTTTATAACTCACAAAAAACTGAAGTAATTTTTAAAAGCTTTTCAAACTATCTTACAATTTTTTGAGCCTGTAAAATCTTTTTCGCAATCAAACTTCATTATAAAGAAAAATTTTGCATGTTGGTGGCGGAAGTGAGAACGTGTTTAGTGACAGGTGAAGAGAGAATTTTACGGAATTTGTGTGGAAGGTGTGAGTGGAGTGTGAGGGTGGAAGCCGAGGAGGTGAGTAGGGTTGTGTGGGGTGAATTGGGGAGATAAAAAGTGAGTTTCAGCGTGGGTGGGAATGTTTCAGCGTGGTATCTAGCTGGATAGGGAAAGTGAGGTTAGGTTGGCAAGTAAGTGGGGGAGTTCGTGGTCAGGAGTCTTGGGTTTTCGAGGGGTCAAGGGTGATTCTCGCAAAGTTAGGGGATGCTAAGGGAGAGAAAGGGGTCTCGGCAGGGACTGAGGAATTGAAAAAAAAGGGGGAAAAAAAAGGAAAATTTGGCGGCGAAAGACGCCAACATTTTCCAGAGACATCTGTCGGTTGCGGCACGTACTGCATGGATAGGTCCCAGTTACCGTCGGCAGAGCGGGAGGTGGGCAGCGAGAGTACTGGCAGTGCTGGTAGCGAATCTGACGGGGAGGGAGTTTTCCACAAGCCACGACGGCCAACAACGCGTCGCCAGGTGTCGAGCGGTGCGTCGGGGAGAGGGAGAAATCGGGACGGTGGCAACGAAGGAAGCGAGAAGGTAAGGGAGAGAGCGTCAAGCGCAAGTGACGGGGAGGATCTCTTGAAAAGGAAGAGAGACAGCCAAGAGAGTCCAGAGAAAAGCGAGGTCGAGAGCCCGTTCAAAAAAAGCGGGATAACACCTAGGTCACCCCCCAAAAAAATAGAGGGGATGTTGGAAAAGGAGGCTCTCGGGATGTTGTTAGGCGAGATCAGGGGGCTGAGGGAGGACGTAAGGGGGACCAAGGAGCAGATGGAAGGCCTGAGGGAGGACTTGCGAATCAGAGATGAGAAATGGGAAAAGGAGGTGAAAGAGCTGAGAGAGAGATTAGATGGTTTAGAGAGGGAAAGAAAAGAAAAAGAAGTTAAAATAAAACAGATGGAAGAGGAGATTAGGGCGTGGAAAGAAAGGACGGAAAAAAGGCTTGAGAAGGTGGAGGGCAGGACGGAGATGGAAATAGGAGAAGGGGGTAGCGGGGGCAAGATTACAGTTATTTGGGAGAGGGTAGGGAATATGATAGAAGAGAAAGTGGGAGAGCGTAGGAATGAAAAGGAGGAGAGGGCGGATAGGGAAAGGATAAGGGCAATGGAGTTGAGAATGGAGAGAAAGGAGAAGGCAGACAGGAGAAATAATATTGTGATAAGAGGGTTGAAGATGAAGAGCGGGGAAGAAAGGGAGGGCGTGGAAGCGCTGCTACAGAGCATAGGGTGGAATAAAGGCAGGGTAGGGAAAGTTAAGTTGGAGGGGAGAAAGGAGAAAGAAGTGGCGGTTGTGGAGTTGGAGAGCTGGGAAGAAAAATTGGGGTTAATGCGAAATAAAAATAGGATAAAGGATAAGGAAGTTTTCATCGATCACGATTTGACGAGAAAGGAAAGGGATGTACAGAGAATGCTGTACGACAGGGCTAGGAGGGAGAGGAGTGAAGGGAGATCGGCGAAGGTAGGATATCGGAAAATAAAAATAGACGAGAAAATGTGGGTGTGGGACGAGGAGAGAGAGGTGTTGAAGGAAGTGCAGGGGAATTTGTTTCGTAGGAAGTAGGGGGGTGGGGGTAATGCAGGGTAGAGGAGTTTTGAAGGTGCTTTACTGGAACGTAGCAGGGGTAAAGAAGAAGGATGAGGAGTTCTGGAGGTATATCCAGGAATTTGATGTGGTAGGACTGGTAGAGACGTGGGTGGAAAGAAAGGAATGGGATAGAATAGAGCCAAAGCTGCCAAGGGGGTATAGGTGGAGACTCCAGGAGGCGGTCAGAGTGAAGAAGAAAGGAAGGGCTAGTGAGGGAATTATAACGGGGGTTAGAGATGGATTAGAGGAAGAAGCTCACGGAGAGGAAGAGGGGAAGGGAGTGCAAATGAGGAAAGTGAAGATAGGAGGGGTAATGTGTAAGTTTGTGACATTGTACAATAAGGATGGGATGGAAAGAATTAAAGAAAGGGTGGAAGACCTGTTAGGTGAAAGAGAAGAGGGTATGGTGGTACTGGGTGGGGACTTTAAGGCGAGGATGGGGAGGGAAGGGGGCCTTTACAGGGAAGGGGAGAGCGTCGAAAGGAATTCGAAGGATAGGTTAATAAATAAGGAGGGGGAGATTCTAAGGGACTGGATGGAGGATAGAGGCTGGGCGGTGGCAAATGGTATGGCAACTGGGGACGAAGAGGGAGAATACACATACGTAGGTAAGGTGGGGGTATCGGTAATAGATTATGTAGTTATGAATATGCAAGGGTGGGAGGAGATGGAGAGATTCGCAGTAGAAGGGAGGGTAGAATCAGACCATCAGCCATTAGGGTTGTGGATAAGGGGTGAGAACGGCGGAAGGCAAGGTGGGGAAGAATTGTCGACGGGGGAGAGGGTTAGCTGGACGAGGGAGGCGATAGAGAAATATAAGGAGCAGTTAGGGAAGGTACGCTTCGAAGAAGAGACGGTGGAAGAGATATGGGAGGATTTAAAAGAGAAAGTGAAAGGGTGCGTGCAAAAGAAGGTATTCAAAAAGAAGAAGAAAGAAATGGTGAAGCCGTGGTGGGATAGGGAATGTAAAAAGATGAAAAGAAAGGTGAAGAGGAAGTATAAGAAGTGGAAAGAGGGTACTGCGAAAAGGGAGGATTACGTAGAAATGAGGAAGGGGTTTAGATTGATGTGTAAGAAGAAAGAACAGGAAAAAGAGAAAGAGATGGAGGAGGAGTTAGGAAATGTTAAGACAGAAGGGGACGACTGGAAGATAATAAATAGGTTTAGGAAGCGTAGAGTAGGGATAAGCGACAAGATAGGGAGTAACGAGTGGAGGGAGTTTTTTAAAGAATCATTTCAGGGCTCAGATTCAAGGAAGAGAGATGATGGGAGTAGAAGAACGGGGGAGGCAGAGATGGAGGAGTTGAAGGACGAGGAGATAGAGAAACAGATAAGGAAGTTAAAAATGTCAAAATCAGCAGGGCTGGATGGGCTAGAGAACGAAGCATGGCTGCTTAGTACACAAGAGGTTAGGGAGAGGCTGAAGGAGGTAGCGAAGAAAGTATGGACGGGGGAGGGATTCCCACGAGGGTGGAGAGAAGGATTAATAGTGCCTGTGTATAAGAAAGGAGATAGGGATAGGCAGGAAAATTATAGGGGGATTACGCTAATGAATACGGCGTATAAAGCATACGCGATGGTAGTAGCGGAGAGGCTGCGGAAGGATGTCGAGGGGA
>CAKNYM010052597.1:63216-126889 GCA_932195095.1 Andricus curvator
GTGATTTGATAATCATAAAAATAAAAAAGACGAAAGAAATAAAAAAGGGAAGGAAGGGGATGTGGTTGGTTGCCTTCTCATTTTTCTTTCCTCTTTTTTATTTTTGTGCAAAGAAACAAATTTTTTTTGTTTTTAGGAATTGCAATAGGAGCATTTTGTTGTGTTTGTCCAAATTTTATCGTTAAATTCTTGTTTTGTTTTTAGGAATTCTATACAATAAAAAATTGATGTTGAACAAAATTTCATAAAAAAGGGCCATATTCAGAAGGCCATAATTTTGGTCCTATTACAGCTAGAGCATTGTTTTTTCAGATCTACTCAAAATTAAGTCTTTTATAAATACCTTACTCGCAACTTGCACCGAAAACGCTGAGGAAATGAGTTCTTTTGAAAAACGAGAAATTTTATTTATAAAATTGATGGTAAACATAATTTCATAAAAAGGATCATATTCAAAAGGCCATAATTTTGGTTATATCAGAGCTAGAGCAATGTTTTTTTAGATCTACTCAAAATTAAGTGTTCTTTAATTAATTATTCGGCAATTTTTACCAGATATGCATGGGAAATAAGTTATTTCCCCAAAAATATATATATATTTTTTTTTTCATTCAAATTATTCGCATAAAATCGACTTCTTAGGACCATTACTCCCAAACTTTTAGAGATAGAACATTCGATTTTGACAATGAAAATACGTATGTTTCGATACCAATGGATATTATTAATTTTAATAATATAAATTTATTGAAATGATACATTTTTCAGGGTGGCTGAGAATAAAATATAATGCAAAATCAAAAACAAATATTGAAGTAATCATAATAAATAACATTTGTAATTTATTTTGCAATATCTAAATAAGAAATCACAGGCCGGGGTACAGAAATAAATGTATTATACACTTGATATAATAGTGTTGAACATAATGTTGAAAAGTTCACATTTTTGACAAAATTTGATGGCAAAGCATGAGATACGTGATGAGAATGTGTTCGTTAAAGCCGAATGAGCTTTAACAAAAGAGAATTCACAATCACCAAATTACAGTTGTTGATGCTTTGACCTTTATTGCAAATGGTCTGTGCACAAATGTAGGGGAAATTCAAAGAATGAACGCGAAGCGCGAGGTAAATATATTATCGAGCGCGAAGCGCGAGAAACGACAGTCGCGCGCCCTAGGCGTCAGGCGCGCTCAAACTTGCTAGCCGCGCGCACAGCGCGTGAGGAGATTGTTCATTCTGGAATCTGGAATCAGTTTCAGCCTTAACTGGTTTTAGATTCTGGTTGAAAACACCTTAAGTAATTTAAACAGTCAATTCAGGAATGTCCGAATTTACCCCGCATGTCAGGAATTACCCCCTTTGACGGTATATTTCAAATAATAATATAAATACCAATGCCGATTACATTGTGTTCAGTATTAAATTTCGTTGTTTACTTTGATACGAGTATTTGATTTGATAAGAATTTTTATTAAAAAAAGTGAAATCTCACCAAAAACATGTACGATGCAAAAAATTCTGCCAAGTGAAAAGTTATTAGTACAGTCAATATAGTTTTTTAAATCAAAGTTTGAGAAGTAATTCGAAAAGATAACTACATGTTCTTATTTATTAAATTGAGAAAAAATTTAAATATTAATCTTTTTAAAAATAATATTTTGACCAAGATTTTCTTTTTTACTTTTTAATACAGTCTCAAGGCTTATTTAGTTTTTTCAATTTTATAAATTAAGGGTGGCTGTACGGAACTAGATAAACAACATAATCGGAATTATTCAAGAAATATATGTCTTTTAGTAAAATAGGTGTCGGTTCGGGATAGCAATAAAAAATGTAATCGTCATTTTCAATAGAAATTAAAACTTGATCCCGAGATATTGAGATTCTGAATGCGGATAAAAAGGATTTTATCTACCAAAGTTAGACAATTCAGAGTAAAGCGTCCAGGAATTTTGAGGCTACAATTTAGTATGTTTTGAAAATCTGCTTTCGGTAGAAATTAAAAATGGAATTTTTAATTTTTGACAAAAATAAAAACTTGCTCCCGAGGTATGTATGGGAACGCTAAATAAGAATAATAAAGGTTTGCCACCAAAAAAAAAAATTATGTTTCAATAAACAATAATAATTTCAAGAAATATCGATGTTTTTAATATGGATATCATACTATAGTGTAGTATATGTGGTACTCAAAACTCCAAAATGACATCCGTTTTGACCTATGTCTTATACGATTTACGAGATATTTCTTCTAAAAAATAACAATAACGGTAAGTCCCCTTCATGTACCAGTGGAACGTTCCTGGAATGTTCCAAAGGGGCGCACATTTTACACGTTCCGATGACGTTCTGGAACGTTCTAGCGGAACGTCCCACAAGTTCCTTGCGGGATGTTCTGGGCACGTTCTTGGAACGTTCCGGGCTATTAAGGGAGTTTATCTTCAGCTAAGAAGACAAATAAATCAAATCAAGTAGCAATGGTGGCGTTATCTAGAAAACAGTCAGCGCTTCAACAGTATAATGGAATAGAAATGCGAAACATCAACAATATGCGGAGAATTTATACAGAAGGCAGAGCTTCAACAGTAATAAAGTAAATATTCGGAGGCTCACCCTTAATAGGATAGAAATTCAGAGCCGAAACAATAATGGGATAAAAATATAGGTAATCAACAAGGCAATACTTAATCAGTAATGGTGGATAAAATTGCGGAACGTTAAAAACAGCTAATAAGGTAGAAATATAGAGAGTACACAGCGTAGATCCTTCAGAAGTAATGGGGTGCAAATGGAGAGCAGTAGAAAATAAGCAAAGCCTCAACAGTAAAGGATGAACAGATAAGTAGAGTCACAAGACAAGGCGTGCACGCAGCATTTTTCATGGACATGCGTGGTATCAATTACAAGGCGAGTCTTAACAGTAATAGAGTGGAAATTCAGATCATCAACAGCGTGCCACCTCAACAGTATTATGGAGTTGAAACATGAAGAATCAAAAAGATGCAGTATCAAAACCGCGGAGTCTCAATAGTAACAACTTAAATATACAGAGCATTAACAAAGCGGAGCAATAACAGAGTAATGGGATAGAAATGCAGAGCATCATCTAGGTAGCATTGACAAGTAATTACATTAACAGTGATGGAATAGAAATTCGAAATCACATAAATAATGGCAGAGATAGCAATGAGAGGATCAAGAAGCTGGAACATTATCTACGCTTTTTTTCATTTGCACGGCAGAGCTCCTCATCCGTAAAGCACTAATAAGGCGCTGCTTTTATATTAATGGGATATAAATGCGGAGCCTCAACCCGAATGTGGTGGAAAAGCGGAGCTGAAAGAAGAATGATGCGGAGCCTCAATTGAAAATTAAGCAGAAGGAGATGAATTTAAGCAGATAAAGAAAATATTTTTTTCTTTCAAATTTAAAAATTAGCGCCAAATTATGTCCTAAGAGCAGCGTCCTCTTTTCAAAATTTAAAATTGTAGTTATTTTCGTCATATTTACGTCATTGTTACAATTTTGTCCATTTTACTTATTTTTGTTGTTCTGCAATTACGAAACATGGAGAACAGACAAGAACAAGTAATTATGATAATTTAAACTATCTGTAAAGTTTGATTAGTAATATAATAATTAAAGAACGAAGTATATACTACAAGGAGACTATGGTGCCAGTTCGCGATCCACTGCACTGTCCATTGTGGGGCAGAATGGATGAAAGGCGGCCAAAACTTCTATTCATTAATTTTACTCTCTCGAACTCAACCAGTGAAATTGTTGATTGAATCAGTATTTTGAATTATCGCTGTTGAACCAGCGATTTTCCGACTTTGACTGGGGGAACCAGTAATTAGTAAACAATTAAAATGTGATGGCGATCGATTTAACGATTGAAATTAAAAATAGGTTTTTAAAAAGAGTAAATAAATAAATTATAATACACATAATTAGATGTAGTCTATTACCAGTAATACTGTAAATTTACGTACGCAAATATACATACTTAAAAGTAAATACATTCATGTGCACGCTTATATATGTTTTTAACTCAAGGATTTAAGTGTTTCCAGTGTGTAATTTTGAGAGTGGGATTAGAAGTTTCAAATAAGTAACCAAGAAGAAGTTTTCTAATGTGATATTGTGAAGGTGCATTTCTAATTCTTATAGGTAGGTTGTTCCAAAGACGAGCACCACGAATAATGGAAGATCTTCGCATTTTACACGTGCGGTGTGGCTTAATTTTGAGTACTGTTTTCCTTTCACAGAGTTTGGAATGTGTCGGTTGATCTTTGTCAATAAAATAGAAGAGGTTAAAAAGATAGTGCGGAGCTTCATTACTGAATAGGCTACGGTATAAAGCAAGTTTATTATTACTATTATACCATTAAGCCATTTCCTTTTCGGGGTAGGCGTGACTTGCTCGGTTGGAAAATAGTAGGGTGTAGATGGGTATATAGGTATAAGGTAGATAGGTATGTAGGTGTAAGGTATGGATATTTTAGATTGATCTAGAATTCTCGTGTTATTTATTTAAATGGTACGTTCGTTCCGCAACACTGCTCCGACCCAGTTTGCTGATCAATCTCTCTAGCGATCACCCCAAGTGAAGAGCCTTACAAAATTGTTATGTGTGGTTCCCCACTTGGGCCCATTAGTATCCAAGGTCTTTGTTTCAGGCGTCATTCACTCTATTGTCACTCTGTTTACAAAGTATTTGTCGCCACACTTTTCTGTCCTGGCATACTACTCTAGCTTCCTTCACGTCCATGCATTTTTTCATGCAGGCTCTTGTGTTTCTATGGCTTCTTATGTCTCTTCGCATTAATGTCTCATTCACAGATTCTAACTATTCTTTCGGCGGTCTACCTCTGGGCATTCTGCTATTTACTTTACCTTTATACACTTGTTTGGTCAGTCGTTCATCTTTCATTCTTTCAAGATGTCCAAACCATCTTAACTGATTTCATTCCGATATGTCAACTATTGTCTCTCCTGTACCACATTCTTGGAGGATTATCTCGTTTCGGACTTTGTCCATCAGTGTTTTCCCGCATATTGTGCGCAGAGGTTTCATGCCAATCGCGTTAATTTTACTCCTGTCCTTTTCTTGGCAGGTCCATGTCTCGCTACCGTATAGTACAGTCGGTACAAATACAGAATTATGTATGGCCATTTTAGCTTTTTTTGATACGTTTTTGTTTCTGAGAATGGAACCTGCTCTACCGATAACCTGCTTACCCTTACTTATGCGCCTATCTAACTCCCCATCTATTTTTCCGTCACTAGTGAATAGGCTACCTAGATATATGTACTTATCAACTTGTTCTAATCTCTCATAATTTAGGACAATGTTGCATATTGTTTTCTCACTTTTTCCCTCAAATACCATGATTTTTGTTTTATTTACGTTAATTTTGAGGCCCATGTTCTTCATGCTTATATTAAGTTCATTTAACATTCTTTGCAAGTCCTCGATTGATTCTGCCATAACAATCTTGTCATCTGCGAAAGCTGACCCACGTACCTTCACTGTTTCGAGATCTACACCTTCTTCGTCGAAGAGAGCCGTTCTTAGACACTTATTCAAGCTGACTCCAAAACTTGGTAAGGTAAAAATTCTGTCTACCGGCGTTTCGTCCAGAATTCACTTGTGTGGACTTATCAGTGTGGCTGACCACAAGTGAATCCTGTCACAGAAGCCTTGGGTAACTCTCCTCGGTCGCCCATCCGAGGTTGAATCCGCTCCGCTTGGTGCTTAACTTCTGCAAAGAGATTCCGAGCAGGCGCGGGGTGTTAATAGATTCTGCAAAAACTGTAGATCGGTGCGCGTTTGCCACTGCTCTACGGAGTCCCTACAGATTTATTATACACTGATTGACTCGTGAATGAAGTACCTTATCTCGAAAGTGTGCATACGCATCTTTTTAAACCGTACTACCCGTGTGGAAAAATTTCGTGGCAGTCTTGAAACATGCTAAAGCCAGTACAGTTTTTCTCAAGTCTGTCTATTCACGCAATACTAGCCTGGCACTACACTGGCGCTTTCTAGTTATACTACGTGTTTGATTCAAACCTTTCTGCTGTCTAGTCCCATTCTTGGCGCTATCTAGGAGTTCGTTACGAATTTGAATATATAAAGATTATCCAGATTTTAGCTAGTTTCTATAGAAACTAGCTAAAATCTGGATAATCTCTATCTATAGATAGAATCACGGTTTGGACTTAAACTAAAATGACAGAGGTGAATTTAGAAAATAATCTTTTTTGAATAAAAGATTTAGGAAATTACAATACACAATTGTACAAATGCTCAAGCAATAATTAATTGTAGACTATCACATATTTAAGATAGTAAACAATAATTGTTGAAGGTGATAGAAATCTTAATACAAGAACTGCAGTTTCAAGAACGATTTTTTGAAGAATGTTTAAAAACATTTTGTTTAAATTGAATTATATAGTGAAGTTATAATGAATTTACATTGAATTTATAATAATTATAATATGTATAATGCTATGTATAATATTTATGATATTCCAGAAAATCAAATATTATTATAAAAGATTTATTTAATTTATTTTAATTATTTATTGATTCCGTAAATGATAATTAAGCCTAACGTATTAATTATTTGAAATAATAAACAATCATTTATTCCGTAGTCTAATCGCAAGTAACATCATATAAACTTTATTTTTTTCAATGATTTATTCACAAATCAAGCACTTTTAATGTTTAAAAATTGTTCATGTTTCATTGAAATAAATATTAGGATGTAATGAATTGAAATTCATGTCCGACAAAAAAGAAAAAAAATTTAACTTTTAGATGGCCGAGGTGTTAAGGCGACGGGACAAAGTTACAACAATAGAATAGGAAGTTACATCAGAAGTTCGACACCCGGCGTATGTACAAGAGATTTGCGGAAACTCATTTCTTCATTTTTTTGTGTACAAAAACTTTTTTTATATTTTTAATTAACTGCAAAATCTATATATTGGACTTTTATGGCATAAAAAATAATTATATTATTTAATTATTAATAATTTTTTATAAAAATAGCCGATCTGTCTAGAAACTAGTCGATCCGAGCGTTACATCCCAGTCTAGCCACTGGACAGTCAGCCTGTGGCGCGCCAATGTCGACTCAAGGCGGACTGGACAGAAACAGTACAGCGCCACGAAATTTTTCCACACGGGTAAAGTCATTTTCAATCTGCGCACGTGCAAAAGTTTATTACATATACAATCTGCTGAAATAAGGCCCTTTAGACACAATTTAGAAGCATAAAAAGTGCAACTTTAGAAGTGGGTTTTGCAAAAAATATAATAGAGGGAGTCTGATCCTTTAAACGAAAAAGTCCTATCAGCAATGGTGGCCACGTTCACATATACAGCAGTAGTAGAAGTGGAAATGTTGAGCCACAATTTTTGTAAAGGTTGTATACAGGCGCTCCAATGAAATACATGTATTTTAAATAATAAAATGGGCGATATTAACAGGTTCTCAATCACGATTGAAATTTAAAAGGTTTCGAGTTAGGATACTGTCTGAGACACATAAATCAGGAAGTGAATAGCATGGGACGAGACGATCGGTAAAGTAGAAAAAATGGCTAATTTTCATTACACAGCCACACAAAAAAAATCTTTTTCCGGGTTTGGAGGTCAGACCATGTTTACTATATGTTTTTGGGGTCGCTGAATCCGAATCCGAGGTCCAAGGAATCCCAGCACGTCAGGGTTCTGACATATACTCAAAAAACCTCATAAAAAATATTTTTTCGGGTCTGGAGGTCAGACCATGTTTCCTATATGTTTTTGGGGTCGCTGAATCCGAAACCGAGGTCCAAAAACCCCAGCACTTCAGGGTTCTGACATGATCTGAAAAGAACTCATAATTTTTTTTTTCGGTCTGGAGGTCACACCTTGTTTACTATATGTTTTTCGGGTCGCTGAATCCGAATCCGTAGTCTAAAAAACTCCAGCACGTCAGGGGTTTGATTTTCAAAGAAAGTCGTGAAATTTAATCATCCGACTTACGTGTGTCTGCATCCAGGGCACCTCCTCGCGGTGACGGCGGGCAACGGAGTGGCCTGTAATCCGTTTAAGTCCCTAGATTACGGCTTTGATGCCGTCATGGCAGGCGCACGCAAGCGTTTTACGATGCAGAGAGTCGGATCCTCAGAATTCGGATTCAGCGACCCCAAAAACATATAATAAACATGGTCTGACCCCGGACTCGAAAAAAAATTTTATGAGGTTTTTTGAGGTTATGTCAGAACCCTGACGCGCTGTAGGTTTTTGGACCTCGGATTCGGATTCAGCGACCCCAAAAACCTACAGTAAACATGGTCTGACCTCGAGACCCGAAAAAAGATTTTTTTTTGTGTGGCTGTGTTATTAGACATATTTTGTTCCATTTTGCTTTTTTCAATCCAATTTTTATATATTTATTCATGAATACATTATTTTCTAGACTACTGAAGCGACTTGAACCTCCTCAAAGTGCGCGAGGCCACCAAGAAGAATCTAATACGCACCGCATAGGTGGCAAGAGACGTCTCAGGACCTTTTTGGGCTCCGTGCATGAATACGCGAAGACAATGTCCACTCTCGGAATATCTGCTCAACAAGCAGTAGTGTGTTGCATTGCCATCGGCGCGGCGTGAGCACGCGAATGCTTCTCGGAAACCCGAAATACGAAACACGAGCTCGTCTGGCCACAATGCCGAATGGCGGCCCGTGTGACATTGGAGATCACCGCCATTCCCTGGTTGCTGGCTCTCCCTTTCTTTCCCTTCCTTTTTCTTTGATTTAGCATTTCTTCTTATGTCTTTTTCACACCTACTATTCCAAAGTTTTTATTTTTGAGACTTTTATGTCTTCTTTTTAAAAAGAAATTTTTTACTATCTTATAAATAAAAACGTAAACAACTTTTTATAACTCATGTACGAGTTTTGCCGTTTTCATGTTGCAGAGCGGGCGTGAAGTACTGCTTTTCGAGCGCTCACACGTAAGCTGAAGTATAGAAGTTCACATAACAGGAACAGCGGCAGTACCTGGGGGCCAACCAAATCTTGCGCTTATGTTAAAGTTTCATACCCAGTGGGCATCGGGACATCCTAAAGACATCCTTAGAATGTACCTCTATGTTATGTGACTTAACGTCTTTAAGACAGCCTTTGGATCTTTTCTCATGACTTTAAAAGGTCCTCGAGACGTACTCAAGACGTCCACCCAAAAGAAGTGTATAAGACAACTTTAGGACTTCTGTGCCCACAGGGTAAACTTATTATAGAAATTTTTTTTCCTCCAGAGCAGGTTTTCAAAAATACAGTAAAAATTTTTTAATCCATTCATAACTGCTTGGAATTAAAGGTTTAAAAACGTACACATTTGTAAACATAAAAAATACTGTGATAATAACTAATATTATTTACATTTATTCTGGCTACGGCCTTGAATGTATTGTTGCAAAAAACATAAAGAAAAATAAGCAGAAAATGTTTAAAAAAGAAAGAACTACATTGCTTGTTAAAGAATCCCTAATTCAGCGCTCCGTAAATTACCGTCGTATATAGATAAGTTGTGTGAATCATAAAATAATATTTGACGATATTCTGGTAACTCAGTTATTTTTCTTATCACTTTTTTATTAAGATTGAAAAGAATTTCATTTTCTCATGAATAATTTTTGCTAAATAAGCAGGAAAAATATTCATAATTAAAAAATAAAACTCAAAACAACCTCACTTTTTGGCTCATTAGCGGTCGTGCATAAATTACGTAACACTTTTTGGGGAGGGGGGGGGGGCTAGCTTAGTGTTACGTAATGGTGAAAAACTACAGGGAAAAGTCGGAAAAAGCGTTACATAGGGGGGGGGGGGGGTCAAAATTGTCGGAAAATTGCGTTACGTAATTTATGCACGACCCCTTAGAGACAAGAATAACATAATGAAAAAAGAGGGAGAATAAGGGAAAAAGTCCACCAAAAACCAACCTCTCACTTTTTCCTTTCTCCGTCCTTTAATTATACGTTGTACTTACACAGGGTCGGTCTTCATTCGGTCACAAAACTTTTGGCGTATTACAACTTTGTTTGAACCTTTAATTTATTTCTATGTATGCAGAACCAGGTTGAAACACAAAATATAGTGGAAAATTTATTTTAATTATTAAAAGTATTAACAAACAGTCACAAACCAACACAGACTTCCTTTTTAAGCAGAAAATAAGGTTCTTCGAATATTTGCAAATAAACCCATAATATTTACAAATGAAAAATCTGAATAATAGATTTCGCCCATTTTTCTCATGTCTTGCCAGATGCTTCGTCCGTTCCTGGCTTCCTACGAACGAAACCTCCCTGGATTTCAAGGCGTCGAGCCAGACGCTACTGCTACTACCTCCCGCATTACAGGATTCCAAGTGCGCCAAACTGTCCCATCGGTCAGAAAGCACCTATACTTACCATTTTTTTAATTTCACGGAATAAGTAATTAAACGCTGACTATTATTCAATACATTGAATAAATAATAATGAATCTTTGAAGTCAAATTTGGGATTGTACAATTTTAAATGTTTTCTCATTTAGAGATTGTCTAATTTTGAAAGCTTCGATTCTTAAAAATATTGAAAGTTTGATCAGTGAGTGGAAGTTGTTCAATTTTTAATCGCTATTTTTAAAATTAAAATGCTTAAAATTTAGAATTATTCCAAATCAGATTCGTTCATTTTGAAATTCATTTTTTTATACTTCAAATTATAAATTATTCATCTGGAAACTTAAATAACTGACATTTTTTTGGAAACTTTGGAAAATATCAAACCTAAATGCCTTCGTAGTCATGACTTAGAATCTCGTTGAAAATTTACTCTTATTACAATAAAGATAACCTTTCAAACTTAAATACTAACAAATTTTCAAGTTGATTTTTTTTTTCGGAAAGGCAATCTCCAATAAGCCATGCAGCGAGCGGCTGTTATTATATTTTCTTTAATTTGCTAAAGGTACAACACAATATTTTATTTAGTTCGAAAATAAGAAAGAAAAAAAAACACATTAAACAGTTGGTAATTCTTGATGTCATAGAATACCATTTTCCCTCAAATGGGTCCCGTTCGTTTAATTTTTAAGGGTGGCATTTATTGAAACAATGAGTTTCGAATCGTTTTTTAATGACCGAATAATACTCTAAGATATTTCAGAATATTGTAGAACAATGTTTCAATGATTGAATGTTCATGGATGGGTTTTATAATTCAATACTAGAAGGCTGTTTTGGGCACACCAGAATTACGAGAGATACGGTTTCAAGTCGCGAAATTCCAAAGCGTGCGCGCCAGACAGGTCTGCCTCCCGCATCGCCAGATCGCAGATAAATCCTTCACGGCCAAACTATATCCTCGTCCTTCGGCACTTCACAGGGATCGTCCGGTTATCTCAGGTAATCCTGCCGAGCGCCCTTTAACCGCAATCCTCTTCGCCGAAATTACGGTGGTTAAGGCCGATCTCCGCTCAGATCAAATGGTAACATCTTACGCGTTTATATCAAATCAGGGTACATCATTTTTTCACGCCCCCTCCCCCCGATACCACTCCCAAACTAATATCAGTAATTCAAGTCGCCAGTTCAATCGACAGCTAGCGTCCATTCTAAAGTAAAGCAAACACGTACGTTCGCAAATATTGTTTGAAAACTGTTTTACCGACAAATGATAAAATTAAATTTTACGTTCCATATTTTCATTTTCAGAGGTGATAATGCAAAGGGATATGGGACCTGTCTACAAGGCAACCTTTGGAGGATCCTGTATAGTTTTCTTCATGGACCAAATGGAGGTGCGGGTTCTTGAGCATAAATGTGCATAAGAACTAATAATCCAGTAGGGGTCACTGGTTTTGTAGGTTTCAACGTGAAAGTGAGATTTATTTTATTCTTTCAAATATGTGATTTTCCCATCAGGTAAAATGCACAACCAGAGAATATATTTTCTCTAAAATTTAATCCCGTTCTTTTCACAGCCGATTTCAGATTACACATTGTGATAGAAAGTAATTTTTACGTTTATTTTCCAAGATTTTCTTTTCTTTTCCAGGGGTAAAATTTGAATGAAATTAATGTTTACAAATTAGGTAATGTACCCTCGTAGCAACGTCTGCTTTGTATGACAAAGGCCAGAGTCTGGCTCAGCATCTGCTCCTTCTAGTCGACCAGACTGGCGGGAGAAATGATCAGACCAGACGAAAAACAGAATATGGTGAATAAAGGAACCAGATTCTGGTATTTAGTTTACACACTAGTAATTAATGTGGAATATAAATAATGAAATTAAAAATCTAGCAATGGGAAATTTGAACGATTCACAAGTATGACCAAACATGCAAGCATGCAAGCTTATACGACAACAGGTTATGTTTTTAATATTTCAGTGTGTCTCCTGCAGGGGGGTGCTTCCACTGTACTGTCCAATGGAAAAAATGTGTCATGAGATTTGAAAACGGCCGTGCGGCGGCGCTAGTAGTAACCTACATGCGATTGCTAAGTATTTAATCGCATTCACGAGATGTTATCTGTAAATCTTCTTTTGGACAACATCGCATTCAAAGTGCAATACTTTTGAATACGTTTCAATCTGACGTTTTTTGCAGAGAATTTGCACCAAAGAAAGGCAAAGACCGTTTCTTCAGTAGGGGACGTTATAGCCACTGACTTTTGGGATTTGCAAAAAATAATCGTCATCGACTATTTGGAAAGTGGTAAAACTATAATTACAGGTGTATACTATGCATCGTTATTGGAGCGTTTGAAGGCCGAGCTGCAAGAAAAACGTCCACGATTGGCTCACTAAAAAGTCCATTCCATCATGACAACGTACCAGCTCACTCCTCTGCAGTTGTGGCCACAAAATTGGTAGAGTTAGGGTTCCAACTCGTTCCGCATCCTACATATTCTCCAGATTTAGTTCCTTTGGACTACTGCTTTCTCCCCAATATGAAGAAATGGCTCACGGGAAGGAGATTCTATTCAAGCGAGGAGTTGATTACGGAGACGAAAGCATATTCTTCAGAGTTGGACAAATTCTGTTATTCGGAAGGGATTAATTAAGTAGTTTTCATTGTTTGCACGGACTTTTCAACCCACCGTCGTATCACGCGGCCCGTGGCGCGGGTTCTTAGACAGTAAAATGTCCGCATGGTGCGGGCGCGAAGTGCAGATTAAACCGCACGTCGTGAGGGCAAGGTTTGAGACATATGTGTTGAAAATTGAATCGCATATACGCCGTATGGCATGTCAGCACGCTTGCGCCGCATGATCTGTCAGCGCGCGTGCATTAGTCGAGCACAATTCAGCACAAGTTTTTGTTTTTTGAAACTTGATTATTTTTATGACTGGTATGTTTTTTGAGTTTGTCATTTTGGTTTTTAATATGACAACTTTTGGCCTTACAGAATATTTTAAGAGAGAAAAAAGATTACAGTTGTCGAGCACAACTTTTGGTTGTTGGAAACTTGATTATTTGTGGGTCTGGTATATTTTTGAGTTTGCACGTTTGGTTTTTGGAATATGACAACTGTTGATCTTACAGAGTTTTGTTAATGGGAATAAAGAATGCATTAGTCGACCACAACGCAGCACAAATTTTGGTTTTCCGAACGATGATTATTTTTGCGTCTTGTCTGTTTTCTGAGTTTAACATTTTGGCTTTTAATATGACAACTGTCGGTCGCACGAAATTTAATTAAGGGGAATAAAGACTGCATTTTTCAATCACAACGCAGCACACATTTTGGTTTTTCGAAATTTGATTATTTTTACATCTTGTATGTTTTTTGAGTTCGAAATTTTGGGTTTCGATATGATAAATGTTGGCCTTACAGAACTTTGTTAGAGGGAATAAAAACTACATTTCTAGAGACAACGTAGCACAAGTTTTTGTTTTTCGAAATTGGATTATTTTTGGTCTTGTATACTTTTTGAGTGACATTTTGGGTTTTAATATGACAATAGTAGGTCTCGCAACAGGTTAGAACTGAATGCGGAAAAGTCCAAGGTTATGGTGTTCAGAAAAGGAGGGGGAAGGGATAAGGGAGGGGAGTCGAAGTGGAAGGGAAAGGTGGTGCAAGAGGTGAAAGAGTTTGTGTACCTGGGCTTCTTGTTTCGGAGGAATGGGGGAGTGGATGGTCACATAGAAGAGAGAGTGATGAGGGCAAATGTGGTGATGAGGCAGGTGTGGGGTTTGGGAAAGAAGTTACACTGAGAAAAATGGATTATACCCGGTAATAAAAAATATGTTACCGGATATAATCTTGGACTATTAACTATGGGACAGCGATCCAGATTATTAAAACTACAATCTATAGATATTAAGAAATATATATTACAGGATAATATCTTGGATTATTAAACTTTATAATCTGAGATAATAAAATCTATAATCCAAAAATTTAAAATCTAATATCCATATTAGAATCCTGGCCCATTAGATAACCTCAAATATATATAACAATGTTTGCAAACGTATTTATAAACCTATATAAAATTTTGATAGACGAACTCGGAAGTAGAACTGGAAACAAATTTCAATTTTTTAAACACACAATAAGCACGTGTGATTTAGCACTAATAATCATTTTATAACTTGATTATTACTTGTTTCAATTCGAAAGGATGCATATCGTATGACACGCGTCACGATGCGACTTATCATCTCAGACTACACAGACGCCTGGATATTTTGATATCTGAGATGTTACAAATTAATGCCTGAAGATTATAAGAATTTAACACCTAGAGATTATATTGTGCAACATCTTCATATATTAGAAAAATATTATAGATTATACGCGCTAATATACTTTTCTATACGGTGTATTATTCTTTAATTCTGTTATCCAGTTGGTATAATCCATTTTTCTCAGTGTATTCGCAGATGATTTTGGAAGGAGAATGAAATTGTTTGACTTACTAGTGATGAGTGTGCTATTGTAAGGAGTAGAGGTGTGGGGGTGGAAGGAAAGTGAAGAGGTAAATAGGACACAGGAGAGGTATGTAAAGTGGACACTGGGGTTAGCAAGGAACACGCCTAATTATATTGTCAGGAGGGAGACGGGGAGAACGAGTGTAGGGATTCTAGCAGGGAATCGGACGTGTAAATATGAGGGGAAATTTTTGGAAGAGGGGGGAAGTAAGCTGGCTAGGGAGTGTTGGTGGGAGAAGGAGAACAGGAGAGGGGGTGGGAAGATGGAGGCTGAAAGGGAAAGGTACTTTAGAACAAATGGACTGCAGATGGAGGAAGTGAGAAGGATGCACGAGGAAGGAAGGAAGGTATATGAGTTGATTAAGAAAAACGACATAGAGAGAGAGAGAGAGAGAGAAGACAGCAGGGGAAGAGAGAATAAGAGAGTCAATGTTTAACGGCAAATATATGTGGATTATGCCAAGGGCGAGAGCGCAATATTTATGTGAGAAAGGAGAGAAAGGAAGTCAGGAGCTTATAGCGAGGATGAGATGTGGGTGCATGGAGGGTTTTAATAGGTTTTGGCTCTCTAGGGAGAAGAGGATGTGTGAACTGTGTGGGAAGAGGGATGCAAGAGTGGAGCACTGGTTGGAGGAGTGCGTAGAGTTGGAAAGGAGTGAGATAAGCATGGAGGTATTGATGCATGAAAGGGGGGACTAAAGGGCAGTAGCATGGGTGAAGGGAATGTTGGGTAAGATGGAGAAGAAGATAAGGAAGGAGGAATGGAGAAGGAAAGATTGTAAACAGGAGAGGGAGTATATATAAGTAATCTGTAAATATTGTAAATAGGAGATAAGTAGTACGTATTAGCCGCGGAAGCAGAGTTTGGCAATGCGAGAAAGTAGGGACATGCGAGCGAGGCGAAGTGAGGAAGGCAAGGCGATAAGAGCGTGCGGTCTTAGGGATAAGGTATGGATAGATGTTAGTTTTTAAGGGTTGGTTTTGAGAAAATTCTGTAAAAAAAATGAAAGTGTAAGCAAGTCAATTTTTTAAGGCCAGCAGGCTGAAAAATAAACGTTTGTCTATCTAGTAGGTCTCGCAAAATTTTCTTAAATGGAAAAAGATTGCATTTGTCGAGGAAAACTCAGCAAAAATTTTGGTTTTCGAAATTTGATTATTTTTGGGTCTTGGATTTTCTCTGATTTTGACATTTTGTATTTTAATATAACAACTGTCGGTATTGCACCATTTTATTAGGGGGAATAGAAACTGAATTTGTCGAGTACAACTCAGCATTAGTTTTAGTTTTTCAAAATAATAAAAATTTTTTTAACGGTTAGGTTTTTTGAATTTTACATTACTGCACAAGATTATGTATACTTTGGGCCGCCTAACGCAATCTTTCGTGTTGAGCTGGTAACAAGTTGCGGATCTAGCAAAAAACGTTTTGCAAAAACTGTGACCGTAATTTCCGATTTCCCAGAAAACCGCTTGCTTGTAGCACTTCAATTTACTGCTAATTCTAAGAGGTTAGGATATGTATAAACCAGCTCATAGCACGCGGAATTTCCTAATCTTGCAAGGAATACTCAGCGACTTTTCATGCATACACATCAATATAATGACAAAACCTGAATATAATTACATATATGGCCAACGGCCATACCACGCTGAAAAACCAGTTCTCGTCAGATCACTTAAGTTAATCAGCGTTGGGCGCGGTTAGTACTTGGATGGGTGACCATTCGAGAATACTGCGTGCTGTTGGCATATCGTGGGTGTGGTGAGCCCACACTTGTAGTTATTTACTACTGCAAGAAACTATCCACCTAGAAACACTACCCAAATCGGGTAGTGTCACGCCTACCCTGAAAGGGAAATAGCTTAATGGTATACTTACGTTATATGTACACTTTTTTAATTTTTCGGTAGCTGTAAAATAGGAAAAAACATGAATTAAACGTAAAATCCAAACTTCGAACTACTTCGACTTCGACGTCGCGTAAACGGCATTGCGCGATCAACTACTGCAGTACTGCACCTTGGATCATGTGCTGCACGAACTTGGCGTCACCCGCTCAGCTGTGAAACCATGCGCACGCACAACTTTAATGCGCGCGCGAATATTTTAAACGGCAGAGTTTTAGACTGAGTTATAAAAGATATTATCTTTTTAAAGTAAAGTTTTTTCTATATAATATAAAATAATGTTTCAAGTTTTGAAGCAAAAAATAATTACACCTCAAAATTTCAACTTCTTAAAACTGCATCAAAATAAATTACATAAGTTATATAATCTTTAAGAGAAAACTTTTTAACATTTAGGTTTGTTACATTTCAATAATTTAATTGCATACTATAATAATAAGAGTGTAATAGGTTTTCCTATTTCTTGTATGGATTTTTCACTTTTTTATATATCGAAAGAAATATATATATATATATATATATATATATATATAACTTATAACTTTTACAGAATCATAACAGAAGACTTAAATAAAAGTTACAGAATTTTTTTTAACCCGCACGTGCCGAATGTAGATTCACTTGCAAGATCATATATATTATATACCGTATTCAGACGCATATAACCCGCACGTTTTTTTGGGTTTTTGGAGCTTGAGAATTGGGGTGCGTCTTATATGCGTGTATATACAGTAGTTTTATTCGTCAAATTCCTGTACAGAAATCAGTGCAGTGTGCATGATCCTTAGAGGTTCCTGTACGGCAAGTTTCAGCTATACTTACATTTTGGTTATTAATCCACGGAGAAAAATGGATGGTCAAAGTTAGAGGGTCAAAATTTAGACAGCCAGTCCATTCTTCTAGATGGTCTAAAGAGCCTTTCAGAATTTTTTGGACATAGTCAGAGAGACTCTTATTTTATGGCCAGTCTGAGTGTTGTAATAAGGTCAGACTCACTATCAGGGATAATCGAAGTATCCTTTCGGCATGGTCAATACGATCATCTTGTTTTCACTCGTTTCGACCATCCACGGAAGAGCAAATGACCCATCGCGGATGGCCAACCTGATTAGTTACCGTTGGCGTGTTTTTTTTTAATGAATAAATGTGTAAGTCAAATGTCCACAACAAATAATAAATTTAAAGTGCATATGAATATTAGGAATTATTGTAAATTCATATTTAAGGTGAAAAATATATTCCTTCCTTTAAAATTTAAAATCTATCATTTATTTTTAATGAAAAAATCTAATAGATAATTTAAATTTTACTTTACAAGTCCTTCTTGTGAGCAAAGTATTATTTTTAAAAACTTTACTCTTATTACTTGCTGCTAAAAATTGCTTTTCACATTTAATCATTTCAAATAAGCGCGCCAACCCAAACCAATCCAGTTGTCGACGCGATGGATGCAGTGTGAATGGATACGAGAGTTGAGAGCACCATGGTTCAGAGCAATTTCAGAGTGAGTGAATGTCATTGAGCCGTTCAGCGTCACATTTGCTGTTTATTGAACTTAAACATATTTTTAACAAGTTTAAACTGCTTTTTGATATTTCGAATATGCGTGGAGAGTGAAGTGCATAAGAGACAATATGATTGGAAGTGAATTAAGTTTATTCTTTTGAATTTTCAACGTCAAATTTGATGCTTCCAAGGGATTTAGGATGAAGGCGTAACTGGACGTTCAGCTATCAATTTTTTGTCATTGTGTGGTTTCAAACTGGAAAAATGCAAAAAATTTCAGCAGGCAGGAAGTAACTATATTGGTTTCTGAATTCACTTCAATGTTTGAAAGCTTACAATTCACTGTCACACCGTACCGTGTCCTTAGCCTTTCGTGCTCCAAAAAATATATTGTGAATGTGCCTGTTTTTGCATTCAAATTATGTCTCATACACCTCACTCTCCACAAAGAATAAAAAATGCTTTCACAATTCATGTATTTCATATAAATTTTCAGGTTTTATAGGTTCCACTTAATTTTATGATTTCCAGTCTCTTATGAGAGAAAGACTGGAATAAGTAGGAAAGGGGCAACAAATATAGATAATGTAGGATAATCAAATCGACCCCCTGAGATGGCCAGGTCGACTGTGCGAGGAGATCAAGTCGACTATCGGATATGACCAAATCGACCTTCTATGATGAGCGATTCGACCCTTTATAATGATCAGTTCTGCCATCTCTCATGATCGGTTCGACTTTCTATGACGCTTGAGTCGACCGTCCTAGATGACCAAGTCGACACGGTGAGATGATCGATATGAACCTCTTGTTTTAACCTTCTAGAAATAGTCGCTTTAACCATCTTCAAGGGCTGTCCTATAGTTGACCCTGCAATATAGTCTGTCTCCACATCTGCATGGCTAAAAGGACCTTCCATTTTTCTTCGTGTCGAAAGCTGCCCTGGCGAAAATTTCGGATAGGAATTCATTCCGCAATCTGTATCCGAACCAACCCAAATCAATCCGAACCAATCCGAAGAAAGTTCTACATTTCGTTCGATCCAAATCGGTTAAAAATTAATCCGACTCAATCCGGTTCAATCCAAACTTCCAATCCGAACCAAATTTTTAATTCAAATGAATTTGAATCAATTCAAATCGGAATGATACATACTGAATTTTCAATCCGAATGAATCCGACTTCGAATTTAATTGGATTCATTCGGATTGAAAATCGGTTTATGTCAATTCGAGTTCGGATTCACTCGGATTGAAAATTTTGTTCCGACTGATTCGGGTTGAACCGGATTGAATCGGATTAATTGTTAACCGACTTGGATGGAACGAAATTAAGAACTTTTTTCGGATTGGTTCAGATAGATTCAGATTGGTTCGGATACAAATTTCGGAATGATTCGGATTGTTTCGGAATGAATTCCTATCCGAAACTTTCTGCCAGGGTGCAACCCGGTTTCCTTAGGAATATGCAAGAAAGTCAAAGAAAGTACACGGAGAAAAACGAATGCTAACCCGTGGCATCTAGATGTTTAGTCTGAAAATATGTAATATTCAACTATTAATAGTACAGCCATCTAGCAGTGATGGTAGAACGCGAACATCTCGAGTATGCCTACCCGAGTAAAAATTCTTCGAATTGGTTTCGACTTGAATTGCCCCCAATCAATACGCATGCTGATGTCGAAAAGTTCGATTTCAGCATATTTCATTTTTGAGATGGAGCCAGACTTCAATTTATGTCTTGAAGACGAGTTTCTATGTCTTGAAGACATATGTGGGCGTCCGCATGAAAAGGGCCCTTATGACCGGTATGGAGTTACGTATAGGGACATATAGCCGGATAAATTGCTGGCAGTTTAGTTCCAAAATGAACTGTATAAGTTGAAAAACAACTACCCGGGGTATTTTTGAAGTTTGAACTTCGAAAAACCGTTTTTCGAGAAAAACGCATCTAAACTTGGTGAGTGCCATAAGCACACATGTTATATTTTTTCTTCGATTATGAAATATGTCTACTTCCGCTTACTGTCTGGATATGAGCATAGTCCCAATCAATTCACTATAGGTCCCAGTATCATCCTCCACTCAAACCCAAAAATAATAATTTTGACCTTGACTTAGAAAACCGCGAATATCTCCTAAAGTAGAATGGCACTGAAAAAAATAGTTGGTTGGGACATCTAATAAAGTAGTAGGGCCAATTACTTTAGTTTTTAATATACATATGCCGCTGCTATTTAACTGGTTGGGGTTACTACTTTTATTCGCAAGATTGGTAGTAGTTGTCCCTAATACTTTACTTTTTGTCGCGACAACTATTGATGATAACTACTATTTTCAGGTAGTTGTACTTATTACTTCAATTAGTCTTACTATTTAAAATAGCAGTCCTTGCTATTAAAATTAGTAAGTTTCACTATTTAAATTAGTAGTCATTACTATATTAAAACTAGAAAGTTTTACTATTAAAATTACTGGTTCGTAGACTACTGCAAAGGTAGTACTTTTCAATATTGAAATTATAGTAGATTTTACTATAACATCTCATCAGCGGACACAGCAGGTCCTGATAAGACTTCATGTCAGAATAGACCCACATGCCCATTAGGATGTTAGTGAAAAACTGCTAGAATTTTAATATTTAAAAGTAAAGACTTGCAGCAGTAAGATACAGTAATTTTGAGAGTAATAAAATAATGATAAAATAATAAAGTAATGAAGTGTCGTTCTATATTAAATAATAAATATTTAGCAACACTTTCACTCGCAAACTAAAAATCTTAAAAATGGAATGACTAAAATTGTAACAATCAAATTTTCAATAATCCATGTTCGTCTATTAAAAAATTTAGATCGACACGATAGTCTTCACGATCGAGAACATAACGCGATATTTCGGTGCGAATGTTGGCAGCGCTGCTCAGGTTTCAGTTCTGCCAATGTTGCCAAGGAGGGAAACTCGTAACTTTTACTACTTTATTTCTTGCCAAATAACTTGTTGGTAAATGTGAACACTTTATTTCTTGTGACTAGAATTACTATCGTTACTAATATAACCTACGTAGGATTACTAACGGCGACTTGTTGCCGCACTAAACTGGTTAGTTACTTCTACCATCGAAGTAGTTCTCGCAGGTAATACCATCTCTGCTAATAAAGAGCTTCTTGTTACAACTAACCATTTTTTTCAGTGCGACCATAAAGGCCCTTTTCATGCGGACGCCTACATATAATCATATCTCGAGTCGAATTTGTAGGACTCCAAGACGAGCGGTTTATAACTTCGAGTATATACCTGCCCTGACAAAAATGGTAATTCTGAAGTGTAACGAAATTGTATGGCTCAGGAGTAGATTGGACGGACTAATCCGGTGCTAATCTGGCAATAGTTACTGGGTTTAAACCCAATAAAAAGCTTATTGTTGTCTAATGCTGTTTTCATTTTGCACAAAATAATTGTCTTAAAGGACCGCGTCAAAGAAAAAATAATTGCACAGATGTAGGCTCTAGGAGCGACTACCAAGATCATGCTGTAGAAACCGCCTCGAGTGTTGACTGCGGTAACTGCACCTTTATTGCCAGATTCAGCCGTGAGCAGGCGAACTTTTTTTTCTCCCGCGAGAAAAAGAGATAGTGGAGCGCAGTGCGCATGCGTCACTGGTTTAGAAGGCTGGCAGTACACGCTTGAAGTTGGCAATAAAGGTGCAGTTACCGTAGTCAAAACGCATGCATGGAGATCGGCCTCCTTATTATTACTCCGTGCTGATATTACAGATTTCAAAAATGCAAAAAAAAACATATTTAAAAAAAGTTGATGGTTAGCCGGATTTGAATTCCAACCAATTTCCTGTGCTCACCGTGAACTGCGCATGCACTCTAACAAAGATTTAAATATCTGGATATTTAATTTCAATATATCAGATATATATATATATATATATATATATATATATACCATTAAACCATTTCCCTTTCAGGGTAGGCGTGACACTACCCGATTCGGGTAGTGTTTCTAGGTTTTTCTTGTAGTTATAAATAACTACAAGTGTGGGCTCACCACACCCACGAGAACTGGGGTTTTCAGCGTGGTATGGCTGAAGTTAAACTATTATACTATTATACTATTATTATTACTATTATACTACTATTAAACTATGCTATAGTTAAACTAAATATATAATTTAATTTGAGTCTAACATATCAGCAAGATAAGCTGGGTTGGATTGGACATCTGGAAATCTTGAAAAATCCTGATGGGCCAGCTGTCATGTAGGCCGGTCTGAAAAAGAAATTAGAATGTATTAAAAATTAGTTAGAAAGGGCCGACTGGAATTTCGCCGCTAAGGTCGCTGATAGCAAAAAGGTTCCCTCTAAATCACCAGGGGCGGATGGCATTTATCCAGCGCTTTTACAAAAAGGCATGGATTTAGTCGTCCCTGCTCTGAAGAAATTATTAAGGGCAAGTATAGCCCTTAAACACGTGCCATCGGCATGGAAGGATGGCAGAGTGGCCTTCATACCCAAACCTGGGAGGGAGGGTTACACTGCTGCCAAAGATTTCCGACCAATCAGCATCACGTCTTTTATCCTGAAGACGCTGGAGAAGCTGGTCGAGAGATACATTAGGGATGAGGTGCTCTTGGCCTCCCCGCTGCATAGAGGGCAGCATGCTTTCCAGACAGGCTGCTTGGTAGAAACGGCGCTTTATGCTGTTGTGGCAAAATTGGAGCAGCAGTTGGAACAAAAGGGGTATGCTGTGGGCGCTTTCTTGGATATAGAGGGTGCTTTCAGCAATACTCCTCCAGAAGACATCTGTCGAGAGGCTTTGAGATGTGGCGTGCCGGACCAGCTAGTATGCTGGAGAGGAAGCATGCTACGCCGAAGAAGACCCGAAACCAGATAAGGTGAAGGCCTAGTAAGGAGGATAGCTCCGCGGGGTTGCCCACAGAGGGTGTCCTGTCGCCCCTCCTGTGGTGCATTGTAGTCGACGGCCTTCTTCGAAGGCTAAATAAAGAGGGATGCTATACTCAGGGATATGCGGATGACTTTTTAATCCTAGTCAGGGGGGCTTATCTGGAAACGCTGATGGGTCTTATAAGGTCAGCGCTGCGCATCGTAGAGCTCTGGTGCGATAGCTCAGGGCTCTCGGTAAATCCGGAAAAGACCAACCTGGTCATTTTCACGTATTCTGTGGTGGGAAGCTGACGTTTTCAGATTCAGTTAAATATCTGGGAGTAATCCTAGATGGCAAGGTGAACTGGGCAAAGCACCTGGAGACCCAATGCAGGAAATTCGTCATGACTTTTTGGAAGTGCAGGAGAGCCTTTAGGTTGAAGTGGGGGCTAGGGCCTAAAATGCTTGCATGGCTCTACTCCGCTGTCTTAAAACCCAGGCTCCTACATGCGGCCGTGGTCTGGTGGCCACGGGTGAACCTTAAAACAATGCAGGGCAGGCTGCGAAGATACGCTAGGATTTAGGGGTTTGACTGGAGCAATGAGGACTGCGCCCACAGCGGCAATAGGATTCATGCTCTGTGGGAACCCCTACATGTTGCGATAACCCCTAGAGCGGCACACGCGATTGGCCGCCTGGCAAGAGCAAATAGATGGATTTCGGGGACTAGACAAAATAGACTCCCCAGTGATATCAGTGCACTGCCGATTCTACAGATGAGGCAAGATAAAATAATAAAACGCTTCAACTTCGCCAAAGATTTCCGCATCTGCATCCCAAACAGGGATCTGTGGAAAGCAAATGGTAACCTGCTTCTCCAGGGGGAAATCTGGTATACAGATGGCTCCAGGGGAAAGGGAGGGTCAGGAGCAGGAATTTATGACAGCAAGAGAGGAAAAGGGATAGGGATCACACTTGGGCAACACGCTACTGTCTTTCAAGCGGAGGTCCTGGCCGTCCTTCGCTGTGCTGAAACACCAATAGAGCAAAACGCTTCTGGCAGACAGATTACGACCTGTTGGGACAGCCAAGCGACACTAACTGCAATGGGGAAACCAGAAGTAACATCAGAACTGGGTTGGGAATGCAAAAAGGCATTAAACCAATTTGCGGAAAGAAACAAAGTGGCTCTCATATGGGTCCCTGGTCACAGAGGGATCAAGGGCAACGGAAAGGCGGACCAGTTGGCGAAACGCGGTGCAGCGAGCGAATACATAGGACCAGAAGCGGTACTGGGAATAGCGTCTTGCTGTGTCGGAATGGCCATTCAAAGCTGAATCCGAACAAAACACCGGGAATGCTGGGAACAAACCCAGGGTTGCCGTCAGGCGAAATCCATCCTGGGGTATACCTATAGGATGAGCAGAGCTGGGGAAATCCTGCGTTTACCCAAGAAAGATATAAGGACAGTGGTATAACCCCACGACAGAGTGCAGGAAATGCGGCAGGGATGACGAAACATCCCTGCATGTATTATGCCAGTGCCCAGCATTAGCTAGGCTCAGGCAACAGACCCTCGGGGCCCATTTTATCGAAACAGAGGAAATTGCAACGCGATCAGTGGTCGACATACTGGGCTTCGTCAAGAGGTCTGGGGTCGACTGCTGAGAGTAAATAAGTAAGGGTGTCGCACAAGAGGCTTTATAGCTTGAGCGCCAGGGGAGTTCTTCCTGGGCTTCCCACCCGCATTAAAACTAACTAACTAAGTGAATTGACTATTGATTAAAAATATATTCTTGTCCTGGAACATAATTTAACAAATTTGCTGTGGGCAAGTTTCAAACTTTTTTCCGGGGTCGCTTTTCAATCCTGATTTGGCCCTGAAGATACAAGTTAAGGTCTGTTTCTATTCTTCCATTTTTCTTCGTGTCCTCATAGTTGGGCACGGGAGCAGCACTCCACGAATATAACGTCCCAAGTGAAAATAAGTCGGTGAGAACCCGCTTGGACTTCGCCCGTAATTCAGGCAAATTTGGAAGGATTTTACGTGCCGTTTCAGGACCTTTTCTTGCCCGGATTTTAGGCGAATTCTACGCGAATTGTTTTTTCGATCCTAAACTAAGTGGAGGTGAAAATACGATAATGCAAGTTAGGCTGAAGCATATAGTTTGGGATATGTCTTTCCACATGAGCACGTGTAAAAAATTATTGGGGTAGACTTGCATCCAGTTAGGGTATTGTCTAGACCATCTAATCTAGACAGCCTTTTCTGGCCCTAATTTCGTGCTGGCTAGCCCCTCAGGACCAAAACATTTTCTAAATGTCTCATTCAAATATTTTTTTGTATTTTTTCAAAAAGAGCCAGGGTGTTTGAAAGTATGAAAAAAAGAAAAATGATTTCTAACAAAATTCATTTTTTTCTTTATCATCTAGTCAGTCTTTTTTGACTCTAATCGGGTGCTGCCTAGCCTATCAAACCTTCTAAATTATGAATCCATATATTTTTTGCACATATCCAAAAATATGAAATGTGTTTAAAAGTATATAAAATGAAAAATGTACATCCAAAATAATGCATTTTTTCTTATCATATAGATTGTAGACAGTCTTTAAAATAATTTTTAACGACAACACTCAACCATGTAAAATAGATTTTCGCAAGTCTGACTATCTAGCGCTAGATTAGCTCATCCAGACACGCGTTAGCTTATCCTGTCCAGACGTGTCGGGGCAGATCTAGAATTCCCGTGTTGTTTATTTAAATAATACGCTCGTTCAGCTACACTGCTCCGACCCAAGTCGCTGATCAATCTCTCCAGCGATCACCCCAGGCGAAGAGCTTCACAGAGTCATCATGTAAAGCTCTCCACTCGGGCCCATTAGTATCCAAGGTTATTTCTTTTAGACGTAATTTATTCCACTGACGCTCTTCAACGTGCATTTCTTATTAACTATTTGTCGCCATAATTTTCTGTCCTCGAATACCTCTTTAGCTTTCTTCACGCCCATGCATTTTCTTATGCAAGCTCTTGTGTTCTATGGCTTCTTATGTCTCTTTGAATTAGGGTCTCATTCACACATTCTAACTATGCTTTCCTTCGTCTGCCACTGGGTACGATGCCATTTACTTTACCTAGATATACTTGTTTCACCAGTCGTTCATCTTTCATTCTCTCAACATGCTCAAACCATCTTATTAAATTTCTTTTATTCCTGTCAAATAGTGTCTCATCTATACCACATTCTTTAAGGATTCTAATGTTACTAACTTTTCCCATTAGCCTTTTACCGCATACCATGTGTAGGTATTGCATGTCGACCGCGGTTATTATACTCTCAGCCTTTCCTTCGTATGGCCAATTCTCGCTACCACGCAGCTCAGTGGTTGTTATAAGTATTGAATTATATATGACCATTTTAGCTTTACCTGATATATTTTTACTTCTGAAAATGGATCCCGCTCTACCGATAACTTGATTACCCTCATTTATACGCCTACTAGCTATCACCCGCGGACTTCGCCCGCGGTAACAGCCAGCCGCTCCCCCCCCCCCCCTGATACTCTTACGACCTGCCCAAAGAATCTGTGTGCGAAATCATGGACATAGAAATTAACGGGACGGAGCACAAACCTGCAGGGCCTGGCAACGCGTGATTGAGAGGCATGACGCACACCACGCATGCTTCCCCTACTTCCTCGGGGGGCTCTCAGTGCGCGTACTACTCGGGGGGCTCAAGCGCGTGCTACTAGCTAATTCAGATTCGAGTCTGGTGCTAATTTCTATGTCTATGTGCAAAACTTGGTGCCGACTAGTCAAAAACTGTTGCGGTGCCCCCCTCCCCCTATCTGCCCCCAATTACTCTTACGAACTGGCCCGGAGCCCAAAGAATATGTATGCAAGATTTGTTACCGATTGGTCAACAACTGTGAATTTTCATAAGCATCATACGTTTTAGGTCACTTGATTTTATATATTAGATATACTGTCCGGGAGCCCAAAGAATTTGTGTGCAAAATTTGGTGCCGATTAGTAACAAATTGTGGCTGTGCCCCCCAAATCCCCTATCTGCCCCCATTACTCTTACGACCTGTCCGAAAAAAGCGAAAAAACGAGAAAAAGGGGAGAAAGGGTAAGTTTCTTAAAAGCAGAAAAAAATAAGAATTCATTAAAATTTATCATCAGGAAACGTATTAAATGTTATTTAAGTTCGTACCGATATTTGCACTGGCCTTCCCGCGACCTCCTGTTACCAACTGTAGCTTTTAGCTTATTATAGATAGCTTATAATGTGCTCTAAAAGCCCTGTTATTATAAATAAGGAATCTCCCTTAGTTTCCGAGAATTAATTAAAAAGGTACGCCGAGACGATGCACATTATTTGAAAAAACATGTAAACAATAGACGAATATTATACCGGTGGACTTCAGAGTTCAGATTCGGGCGTTGGGCACGCCATGCCACGGTGTACGTTCTTAATTATTCCTTAAAAACTAAGAATGTTCCCGTTTTTATATTTACAGGGTATTTAGAGGACATTATAAGCTATCTATGAAAAAAATAAAGAATAAGGAAAATCAAAAATGGATTTTTTTTCAAAAAATCAGTTTCAAAAATTTGTTTCTGAAAAATCAAAAAAGTTGTCTAAATATTGTTAAAAAAATATTCTGTCAAAATTGGGGCTTATTATGAATAATTTAAAGAAAAATAGTTAGTCAGTTAGTTTGTAATGTGGGCGGGGGGTCCCATGAGGTGCCCCCCTGGCGCTCAAGCTATGAAGCCTATTGTGCCACACTCGTGTTTATTCTCAAGGAAGTACTCCGAATCCGGCCATATTCGCCGAGTGTTTTTGGATCTCGGTGGATTTCGTTGTTACCAACGTTCTGAGAATATACCTCACAGGTGCCAGGCGTACCTATCGCACAGTAAATGACGTCCTTCTTTGTTGATCAGGCAAAGTGATCCTCACCCACTCTGTCATTCGGCAGCCTCCCTAGCAGGCCGCAGAAAGACAATAAGGCCAGACTCGCGGAAATAGCCAATTTCCGAGGAGCTGTTTTAAGTTACTTTACTCCACTCCTCGGGAGTGGAATAAAGTAAATAATCCTAAATAAAACAAACCTGAGGAAAACTCGACTTGAATTAATCGTGGCTTTCTAGCCTCACGCTGTCACACGAGGTAATGCACAATGATAACTAAAACCCAAAGGCTCTAAACGTGATCTATTATAGATAACAGGTTAGTTTACAATTGTGCTCAGGCGGGTTACGCTACTGACGCAAAGTGACACAATTCGCTTCGAAAATCGAAATCGTCAGACTCGATGTGAAAAGTATTGTACTTGACAATTTGCGAAGGAGGCAATTATCAAAGAGTGTGAGGTTGGCTGGCGTCACATCTACATGATGTCGCATAATAATAAACAAATTAATGAGAAAAAAGAGTTAAAAAATTGTTTTTTTTTCAACTGCTTCGAGCTGTGACTTATGAGGGTGGTTTTTTCATTGACTTCCAATTCTGTAGGTATAGAGTAATGGGTAAGAATCCCGAATGCTAGGCGATAGATTCAGCTATATATGTTAGGTTCGAAACCCCGTAGCCGTTAGAAATTTGGTTTGTAATATAATGTTTAAAAATGTAATATATGTATTCATTCTAAGCAGGACAATTAAAATTTATAGTCAAAATACTCGCAATCAATTATTATCATCATCTTGATAGATGGCCCATATATGGGACTGACTGTCCGACGGCTGGCCCGACCATGGGCCGATGGTCAATTCGCACCTGGGAAGCTGGTGCACGGATACAAAAATCTAAGTAAAATATCAAGGGTAGCTAGGGTATCTCTCATAAGTTTGCTGCAGTTTTTTTTATTGTTATTCTAGCTAGACTTCATGCATTTTTAACACGAGTATGTTTTTATACTAGGAAAGTTAAACATTCCATGCTCTAGCTGAGCTAGAAAACACTATCACTTGACTGTGCTGTGATTTCAAGCAACTCTTGCGATTTCGGAATGGGTTTCTTGCGCTCCGTATCTCCTCCCATACCTGTGAGAAAGCAAGCTGGTAGGCGCGGCTTCAGACTGGGATCCAAGGGCACTTAAGTGTCCATTTTAGGTCCGTAAGATTTGATGATTGATTCTTGTGCAGAATGTTCTCCTGATTCCGAATATATCGGGTGCAAATAGAAAATTCCCGGTCATTTTGTTGTTATTTGACATTTTCTGTGCTTACATAAAAAATGTCATATCTTGGAATGTTTTGAAAATATTTTTTTTAATAATCATTTGAAGAAGTGTGACATGCACAAATTTTTTTCGGGTCTGTGTGTACGAGTGTTAGTAACAGCATCGAATCTTGACAGCGGGGGGGCTTGGAAGCTGCAGGTTTGAAACCTCGGCCGAACCCTCACACACAGGCGCACACAGGCAAACATCCTACTCAATGCAATTTTCAATTCGATGCTGTGTTACTGACGCTCGTACACACAGACGTGAAAAGGTTGTATTTATTTCGAATTTTGTAGAAATTAAACTAATAGTCCAATTGAAAAAATTTCAAAAGAAATAGTTTTCGTCTCGGCGGGTACTATATGATTGAAAAAAAATTCCGAAATGATAAAAAATACACTGTAGAAATGCTTTTTCATTAAAACGCTATTTTATTGTTTTTCTCGAAAAAATATCAATTAAATCAACATACACCATTAATAAAATGTGTGCATATCACACCTCTTCAACGACCGGGAATTTGCTATGTGCATCCGATATATTCGGAATCAGGAGAACATTCTGCACCAGAATCAATCATCCAATCTTACGGACCTAAAATTGGACACTAACTCTCCTCTTCGGATACCAGACTCCTCCGTTGTAAGAAACCCATACCAAAATCGCAAGGGTTTCTTGCAACCATAGCACGGTCAAGTGAGAGTTTCTCTCGCATGGCCATACCACTTTCAAAGCATGTGCTTCAGCTGTATTACCCTGCGCTTTATGCTTTGTTAATTTAGAGGCTTTCCACACTAAAATTGTATGAGTTCAAGCAAATATAGCACAAACTTCGGGCCAATTTTGCACGTTAAAATTTCGTTTTAAATTTTCGTTCTGTTCCTAGATGGTATATGTGACGATCTTGAAATGTGAAGTTAACGATCCTGGAGTGTAAACCTGATTATCCCAGGAGTGTTGCGTATGCACATGATTGCGTATGCACAAACACTTTGACCACAAATTACTTCAAGAACGAGAGGCTAAAGAAGCGGCGTCCCTGCACTGAATTAGAATATTTTTAACACTAAAAAATTCAGAAAACGATATTCAAAAATCTCGTAAATCGAAAACCAAACCCACTTAATCCACTCTCCACCATATTCTCTACATTTTGTTCACTCTCAACACATGTTCTAAACATCAACAAGTGGTTACAACTAATGACAAATTTGTTTAACACGGCAAATATTACGCTGAAAGTCATTCGCTCTGAAAATGCGTTTCGGGCGTTTACGCTCGGCGTTCGGTAGAAGACGTGACGCAGCCACATCTAATTGACAATCCTAGAGTTTCGATTTGATTCTCCCATGGACGTAAAATTAGAGGGACCCAGCGTGATGAGGGGTGGGATAAACACAAACGGTAAGGGAGGATTGTGCATAACCGCCTCAGCATGTCAGCTATGTACATTTCCCCCTTAGCGACTGTTTTTACCCCGCGCGCCTATCAGGCTAGGTCCTTCTTATTCATACGTCTATGGATTATCCTGTTAGTGATTCAAAACACCTGTGGATATCCAGTCTAAAAAATTATGGTCTGCCCGACTATGAAGAAAAAATTATGGATAATACCTGGTACTATCTAGAAGATCAAACTGGCCATCTAAATTTTGACACTCGAACTTTGACTATCCATTTTTCTCCGTCTGATCTTTTATTTTCGCCTTGCCGATCATCAGTTTTTTGCAAGCCCGACTTGAGAGAAGAAGAAGGGCCGTCTTTATTTGTTTCTCAAGTTTGGGCGGAGTTAAAAAAATAATGTGGTAGAAATTAAACGAATGAGATATGTTTAAAACAGACTAGGATTCAAACATATATGTATAGAACGAAATCTGTATTAGAAAACTGACGGCATTAGCTGCGCGGTGATTCTCGACTCTGCGAGAGTCCACACGTTGAGCCATTAAGATTACATTTAGACAGTGATTCTAAGCCCACCGTAGTAAAAGAAAAATGTTCAGAGGCCCATACCTATTGAAGTGGAGTCGTCTGGTGGTATATGTACTCATGCTAACTGACATATAAATGATACTTTAGCACCGAGGGTGACCCGAGTATAGAACTCTGTTTCGTCGGGGTTTTAAATAAAGGCATAGTACAATAGATTATACTGCAGTGCTACGGGACTTAAATGGACCAGCCTAACAAGACATTAATAATTATGTTTTAGAAATAGATTATGAATAAGCTTTAACTAATGAAGTATTATCGAGGGTTACATAACTCTTGCATTCAGTGTACAAACGTTCTTGCAATTACGTTCCTATAATTTTAAATTCACCGTGCAATCACTTGCATTCACTTGCAACCGTCTATAGTCTATAGTCACCGCACTTACTTGCAATCACTCTGCACTCACCTTCAATCGATCGGAATTCAGCGTTCAATTCCTGCCATTAATCAAAATTTGCCATGCACTTACTTCAAATCTCTTAAAATCACTCAAAATTTACCGTGCAATCACTTGCAAGCACCGCATATACTTAAATTTATTTGCCACCACTTGTACTCGCTCTGCAATCAGCTAAAATGTCTCGGAATTAACCGTGTTATTACCGAAAACACTCGGAATTTTCCGCACAATCACTTGTATATATCAGAAATCACTCAAAAATTCACTATGCAATAACATGCATTCACTTCCCCACTAAAAATCGCTATAAATGGGGCCCTACAAGAACCCATATGAGGACCCACATGGGAATTCACATGGATTTCTATATAAAATCGTATGGACATATTAGAATACGAAATGGGACAGGAACCTAGGTGAGGCCATATATGAGGAAATCACTTAAGGACTGCTATATAATTATATATATAAGAGTGTGAGGTTGGCTGGCGTCACATCTACATGATGTCGCATAATAATAAAAAAATTAATGAGAAAAAAGAGTTAAAAAATTGTTTTTTTCAACTGCTTCGAGCTGTGACTTATGAGGGTGGTTTTTTCATTGACTTCCAATTCTGTAGGTATAGAGTAATGGGTAAGAATCCCGACTGCTAGGCGATAGATTCAGGTATATATGTTAGGTTCGAAACCCCGTAGCCGTTAGAAATTTGGTTTGTAATATAATGTTTAAAAATGTAATATATGTATTCATTCTAAGCAGGACCATTAACATTTATAGTCAAAATACTCGCAATCAATTATTATCATCATCTTGATAGATGGCCCATATATGGGACTGACTGTCCGACGGCTGGCCCGACCATGGGCCGATGGTCATTATATATATATATATATATATATATAGCAGGATGTCGGAAGAACCTGCTCATCGAAAGATGTGTCTGTAAAGACGCAGCATCCTATCAGCGCTACCTACCCATAGCCTGGATTGATTACCGGAAAGCTTTCGATTCAACCTCCCATAGACTTATCATCTGTCTGTTGAAAAGCTTAAAGGTTCATTCACACATCGTGAGGTGCATAGAGAGATTGATGCCGCTTTGGAAAACCAGATTTACTATCTCATCTAGAAAACAGCGTGTGATAACTAACAGTGTCACCCTTCAGAGAGGTGTGTTTCAGGGCGACAACATGAGCCCTCTCCTCTTTTGCCTCACACTATTGCCACTGTCTCTCGCACTTCGCCATTCCGAAGGGTACCTCTGCAGCAAACCTGGAAATCGAAAGCATAAGGTAACTCATGTATTTTATATGGATGATCTTAAGATATATGCTAAAAATCAAGAGAAACTACATCTAGCTCTAGACATTGTCAAAGAGTACACTTAAGAGATTGAAATAGAGTTCGGGTTAGAGAAATGCGCCAAGGTTTATTTGAAGAAAGAAAAACTTAATGGCATCCCTGAAGACTCTGAGCTCGTCGACAGAAGCGTTACACGACACCTTGGCGTTGGAGAAACCTATACATACCTGGGCGTGCCACAGAGCCGCATTCAGGTCGTGACATCTATAAAGGATACTCTCCGATGCAGATACAAACGTCTCATCCGACGGATATCGTCTTCCGAACTATCGGCGAGGAACAAAGTATCTGCGACGAACATGCTGGCCGTCCCAGTAGTACACTATTCATTTGGAGTTGTTCCATGGACGACGGATAAGCTCAGATCCCTCGATATCGTGTCCCGAAAGGTTATGCACATGAACAAAAGCATGCACCTTGAGTCTTCTGTTCCGCGAATTTACATCTCACGCCGTCAAGGTGGTCGCAAAATACTGAATCTTGAATGCCTTCACAACAGGATTATTCTGGGTACAGCACATATAGTCGCAAGTGGACAAGACCCTCTTCTTAAAATGGTCAGGAAACACGAAGAAGTGGGCAAAGGGGCGTTTCTGTACAAAGCAGCGGAGGAAGCTGCTGGAACACTCGGACTTAACCTCAGTATCAGGGTTGAGCAAAATGCATCAAATCATATTCATCTCGAGTACTCACCCTCTGAAGGCCCGAATTAAGAAAGCACCGGAGAAAAACTTCCGCGAACAGCTGCTCGACAAGAGGTTGCACGGCATATTTCACAGCAATGTGGAGGATCAGTCGATGTCGTATGAGCTAACGTTTGCTTTCCTCAAATCACCAGGATTGAAGTGGGGTACGCAGGGTTTCATTTTGGCATGTCAAGACGGTGTCATTTCCACTCTAGCACACCGTCGCCACATTTTGAGCCAAGACATTCCCGGTGATAGCTGCAGAGCGTGTCATGAACACCCCGAGCATCTAGGACACATACTATGCGGGAACGACCTACATCCAAAGGCACAATGCGGCTCTAAGAGTGCTTTATTACCACCTCTGTCACCTTTACGGCATTAGCCCTAATACCGCTCCGCTAAACGCTCCTAGAGAAATAGAGTCAATTGTCGAAAATGAGAAGTGCCGTATATACTGGAATTTTATATTCTCGACAATTGTTTCTGTTGCACACTCGAGGCCTGACATAGTTCTCCTTGACTTCGAAAAACGAACCATGTTCGTTATCGAATTTTCGGCACCAGCTAACAAAAACATTATAACCAAGGAGAAAGAAAAGAAAGAGAAGTATAAAGACCTTATAAGGGAGTTGCGACAGTTATACCCGGAATATTCTGTTAAGTTAATCGTCTTGATCATCGGCGCTCTTGGAGGTTTCAAGGTTTCACTGGCTAATAGCTTTCAAAGGATCCCTGCGTGTCAACAAAATGCTGAGACACTTGCGGGGAAAATGCGAAAGGTGGTCGTCCTTAGGTCACTCCGCGTCCTCAGGGTGCACGAGACTTTTGCCGGATCATCGTCTTGACTTCATCGCAGACTGCAACCACCTATCTCACGGTCGTGAGGCGTGGTTACAGCTGAAATTTTACCGCAATTTCGCTGGGAGCGGGTGTCATTTTTCAGATTAGCACCCGCTCCCGGCGAAATCCTGCGGTTGTCCTTATGACAAACTTTTAACTATATATATATATATATAATTTTAAAGAAAGGGTTAAACAACCACCGCATGGTCCCACTGGGGGAAACTGTCATCTAAAATTTACACTGGCTCCCAGTAGAACCCCGGTAAATCACACCTATGGTCACGTCTCACGACCGTGAGGTGGGTGGTCACAGGGCACGATACAATCACAACGACAGGCCAGCAAAACCCTTGTGTGTTTTCAGGACAGGAAGAGACCCAAGGATGACAGCTTTCTGCATCCATCTCGCAAGTGCCTTGGCATATTTTTGGCACGCGGGTATGACTTTAAGGTTTCGAACCAGAGGCCAGATGTTGGAGTGTAGAAGTAAACTTCTTTCACCAGAAGTTCTTGATACAATCTGGTCCTGCAGCGGAAAAGTTCTTCGTACCCCTAAATGCTTTTCTCACCTCTTCGGCAGTGATTGATGGACATTCCTCTTCAGATGTTATGAGGTTTTCGAAAAACTCCTTGGAGCCGATGATATTCTTAGTATCTTCTTTCAACTCCAGTGTGTTTGAGATCTTGTATACCTCTCTCCAAAAAGTCTCTACCTCGTTGGGCTTTGGGGAATTTTTGACAGAAACAGGGAGATCGCTGAAGAGGCGCGATGGGTCATCGAGAAACTGTTGATTCTCCCTGATCCATGTCTCCCTCTTCTGCATTTTTTCTCACATCAAATAACACCCGTATTTTGTCAACAATATGCTGCTTGATTGTCAGCAGCTTTAACATGTTCAGTGCGTGATTGTAGGTCCTCAGTTCTTGGGCGAACTTTCGAACCCTTTTCGTGAACGGTCTACCAGATGTTATGTAGTCAATCACACACTGAACACGGGACGCATTCTATTTTGCCCATCCAATCTTCTCGTTCAGTTGATGCAAGCGCATTATGGTATTTTGATCCATCGTCAGTTTTAGCCCGCGAATTGAATCAGCCAAAGCTCTCGCAGCACCATAAACTGAACAATTGATGGTCCAGAGTTCGGACTCCTCCGAGATATCCTCACGAAGGGAGACATTCATTTTAGCCAGATCTTGGGGCTGAGGAGAAACCTGCATGTCGATGTTCCTCCTTGTCCTGAAATCGCGATCATCTCGCAGAAGGTGTCTGCTTTCCTCGCTTGTTCTTAATGTCGCTTCCTCATCTTCGTCTGCCTATATATAATTTAAAAAAAGAGTTAAACAACCACCGCAGGGTTCCACTGAGAGCAACTGCCATCTAAAAAAAATAAATGTCAATAGCCCCCAGTAGAACCGCGGTAAATCACACCTATGGCCACGTCTATCTTGTCTATATATATATATACCATGCGGTGGTTGTATAACCTGTTTTTTAAATCATATATATGTGTATAGGTGTGTAGGTATAGATTGGATAGCTTCGGAAAGAACTTTCTATCCGAAATTTCTACTCACTTAAAATCATAAGATCGGTTTACACTGTACACCAAACTTTGAATTTATGTACTCCTCGTGTATTATATTGTACTTTTGTCCAAAATCCTTTTTCATATGCACTTGACGCCCAATTCATAAGCTGCTTTTTTTCAATTTGTTAATTCCTTTTTAAAGTTTTTTCAAGGTGTATACTTGAACTAAATATCTATTGATTTATCTGGTTCTTAACGGTTTATCTGGTGCTAAATGTTTCTCACATATAATTTTGTTTTCTAGTTAGAAACATTGAGCACCAGATGAACCTTTCTCATCTTTCATCCATTAATTCCGTGAGGCTTTTTTGTGGGGAGGGGTCCAGAAAATCTTACGAATCCTTACATGGGGGGAGTCCAAAGCATTTATTACGTAAGTTTCATCTTTCTAATTATTATATTATTTTTGAATATGCTGATCGAAACGTGTTTTGGCTTTTGAAATTAATTTTTATACTACACATTATACCCATTATGTCATTGCTTGTTTTATTTCTTTTTTATTTTGTGATATTTCATATTAAATACGTCCAATAAATATCGAGTGAAGGAGTTAACCATTCGTGGAATCGGATGTAGTGGAGGCTATGCTACAGTAGGTAAATTTTTGAGAATAGTATTATTATTATATAATAATAATAATATAATATATACTATTATACACATTATATCATTGCTCGTTTTATTTCTTTTTATTATGTGATATTTCATATTGCAAACATCCAATAGATATAGAGTCAAGGAGTTAACCATTCTTGAAATCTGGTGTAGGGGAAGTTATGCTATAGTAGGTAAATTTTTTCGAATAATAATTCACGCTGTGTGAAGACTTAAGGGTATTAAAAAGACTCGGTTTTTCGCCTCATCTGAAATACGTCTACGAGGATGCATTGTTTAATGTAATATTCGTACCACATAATCAAATGGCAATTTTACTCCCGTAACCAAAGCGATTTTTCCGAAAAATGTTCTTGTTCTCTTTCTTCTTGTAATTGAAATTTGGGCATCCAGCTAACATTGTATGCCGGGCTGCAGTCACCTGGTTAGTTTCAAGTTGCATAAAATCTTGAAGTACTGATTTTTCGTCGTTTAGAGTAATATACCGGGTGTCACAAAAGTCCCGGGACGGCTGAATATTTTCTCAGGTAAGATATTTTTCAGGGAGGCCAAGGTAATTTTTGAAGTAACTTTCAACGAGGAATTCAATGGTGACCTTTATTTTTATCTGGACGATGACCTTTAAGGTTTCTTCAAGGTCAACTTTAAAAAAAAATGGTTACCCCCATTTTTTACATCGGCAGTCGATAGAGCGGGAAATTTCACGTTCAAATATGTACCCAGGTCATACATAGGTACATTGTAACCTTGAAAGGGGGTTCCCAATGGAAAAAATGTACCTTGAAATGACCTTGAAGGTCATGGTTAAGGTCACTACCGAATACGCCTTGTTAAAGTTAAGTAACTTTGCTCGTTACGAAAAAATTTTTTAAAGCTTCTATTCCCAGAGGTATGCAGACCTTGTTCAAGTTGTAATGACCTTAGAGTGACCTTCAAGGTTAAAATGCACCTATGAATGATCTGGGTACATATTTGTACGGAAAATTTCCCGCTCTATCGATTTCCGATGTAAAAAAGGGGGTTTCCAGTTTTTTTTAAGTTGACCTTGAAAAAACCTTGAAGGTTATTGTCAAGATCAAAATAAAGGTCACCATTGAATTCCTCGTTGAAAGTTACTTCAAGAATGACCTTGGCCTCCCCGAAAAATATCTTACCTGAGAAAATATTCAGCCGTCCCGGGACATAACATATAAAATGATAATTTTTTGAAAAAATATATAATATAATAGCCTCCTTTTTGACGGTAAGGAAGTTTTTTTTCTTACCATCAAAGCAACTTTCAGTGTTTAAATAATAAATCAATAAATAATAATGAATTAAAAAAGTAGATAATTATAAAATATTTCTAAAACCTTTCTGAAGAATGTGGCTCCGTTTATTTTTGAAAAATGTTCTTTTATGAGGCTGTATCGGTCAGAATCTAGGACCTGAAAATTCAAGTGGTACTCTTTTTTTACTAGAAGTGTGTATGAGAGGGGGAAACAGTTTACTTAAATAATTTTCCCGTAAAATCAAAGTTTGTAATTTTCACGTTACTTGAAGTTATTAGTCGAGAAATTTGTTCGATGATACAGCCTTATAAAAGAACGTTTTTCAACAATAAACTTACCCACATTTTTCAGAAAGTTTTCAGAAATATTTGATGATTATCTACTTTTTCAATTTATTATTATTTATTAATTTATTATTTCAAACGCCGTAAGTTGCTTTGATGGAAAGAACGAAAACTTCCGTACTGGCAAAAAGGAGGATATTATTATATTATGTGTACTTTCGAAAAATTATCAATAAATGTTATTATTTATGCTTATTATATCATTATATTATACTATTATATTATATATTACTTTAAGCGACGAAAAATAAGTACTTCAAGAGTTTATGCAACTTGAAACTAACCGTGTGACTGCAGCCCGGCATACAGTGTTAGCTGGCGCGTTGCAGTTTACAGCGCAAAAAGACACCCAATGTTCAATTACAAAAAAACCACAACAAGAACATTTTTCGTAAAAATCGCTTTGGTCCCGCGAGCAAAATTGCCTTTAGATTAGGTGCTTTGAACATTACATTAAACAACGCGTCCTCGTAGACGTATTTTGGATGTGGCGAAAACCCGAATCGGTCCAATGCCCTTAACTATACATTTAACTATTTCTGTTCAAAAACTGTTGAATTAATTGAAATCTTCAAGATTCGTGAGTATCTTTCCGAATCTCTTGAAATCCCCTAAAATATTTTAAAATCTCTGAAAAGGAATTAAAATTCTTCAAAATCCCTTAATCCTTTATAATATTTGGAAATCCTTAGAAATTTCATTAAATCTTTCCCTGTCGTCCTTCGAAATTCGTGAAAATACTTCGATATCTCTTAAAGGCCTTTAAAATCTTGTGACTTCTTTTTGTAATATTTCGAAAACTTTCAAAATATCGCAAAATATCCTGAAAACTGATGAAACTCCTTAAGGTTCCTTGAAATCTTGTGAAACCCCTTAATAATTGAGATTCTCTCTAAAATTGTACTATGTTATTTCTTCTAACTCTTGAAAACTTTTTAAATAGTTTATATCTGTGTAGCCTCTCGTAATTCTTTGGAATCTTTTGAAATACCCTAAAAGACTTTTCTAATCCCTTGAAATTTTTCGAAATCCCTTGAAATCTAATGAAGTCCCCAAAAAAGCTTTAGCAATCTCGTTAAATTCGGAAAAAAATGTGTATGTCTTTGAAATCTTGTTTACAGTGAAAATAATTATTGATATATTGAGTAAAAAATATAAAATCTTACGTAATGAGGTGTGGGGGTGGGGCAACAAAATCTTACGAATCCTTACAGCGGGGGGGGGGGGGGGGGGCTAAAATGTCAAAAAACACACTTACACTACCGTTAAAAAGTGTGCGTCCACTTACGAGAATCGGATTAAAAACAGGCTTGTCTTCGAAAGTTACTAACTTTGTGGAAAATAAAGTTAGAAAGAGTTAAAAAAACTGTTAGGAAGCATATTTAGGGTGACCAGATGCCCAAGTGGGAAAAGGAGGACATATCCTCGCCCCCCCCCCCATAATAAGACCAAAATTAAACATTTTTTTGGATTATCAATTTTTTTAAATGTTTATTTGCATCTTTTCCAGAATCTCCGATGAGGGAACAATATAAAACGCGACCGTGGAAAATATTTTATGAAAAAAAGGTAAATTTTGTCTTTTGACCAAAAAAGTAGGACATTTTTTCCATTCACTTCCCTAAAGCATGCAGAGAGTAGATTTTGAGAATAGAAAAAAGGTCAAAAACGGTAAAAGGTCGGTCTTCATCACATGCTATCTCGGCCATTCTAACTTTTTTTTAAAAATCTGTCCAACTCAATTTTTCGCAGAGCTAGACACTTTCTAAGACAAGCCTACTTTTAATCCAATGTTCGTAAGTATACGCTATAGTGACCAGATTTCCAACGGCCGAATCCGAGACATGTCACATGGTGGAGGTACATGACGTCACTGGGGGTTATAGAGGGAGGTCGGATGGCGGTAAATTCAAATTTTATTCAAATAATTTTGGTTTCCACACGTATATTTAAAAAGCATACATTTATATTTATACATACAAATAAACACATACGTATATATTATTCTCGACTTTATTTTGCATTATAAATAGGCAATATGGTTTTTATCATTTTATAAATATTTTTCAGACGAATGGATTTTTTAAAGTAATTCGAGGTTATTTTTTATGGAGTTGTAGAACGTTTCACATGAACTCCCTAAGTTATACTTGACGACCAAGATACACCTTAAAGTTTGTATTGCGAATTGAGTTTTCTCTATGGTACAGTCTACAGAAAGTGCATTGTAATCTCTTTATTAATTCTGGAATGAACAAAAGATAAATTACATTTTGATAAATAAAAAACTTTTCAGTGGAAAGATGACTTCTAAACGAGATGCTTCTTTTATAATAGACTAGAACATTTAAATTACTTTTCGTCAATCAATAAAATAACTGTTTCAAAGCAAAAAAAAAAATTCAAATTCAAGGCTCTCGTGTAAAATTCAATGATATTTCCAGGTATTCCAGGTTTAAACAAATTCAAGGAGAATTCCAGGTTTTCAAGGTTTTCAAGGTCGCTAGACACTCTGTAGAAACTTGATATTTAAAAAAAAAAAAAGTTACTTGCGAACTTATTGTTAGTACTTACTTTTACTCATTTTAATTTTCCAACGAGTTACGACAGTCATAAAGCGATTATAATAACAACAGTGCAAAAATAAAATTATCGCAAGTGAGGTGAGCAAAGCTCGAATTCCATTGGAAACAATCACGAAGGAATAGTAAGGAGTGGTATCACCCTTGGTGTTTGGTCAGCACGAATGAAAACTTGAGAGCAACATCGTGCACATGCGCAGAGCTGTTTTCGCAGTCACGTGTTATACCCACCCCCTTATGTTATATTTTCACATCTCGATGCATATGTAGGTTATGTTCGTTCAATACATAAGTTCAAAACTTCCAACGCGTGTTGACATCGTTGACATGGCAACCGTAAGTGTGCATGTGCACGATCTTGCTGTCAAGTTTTTATTCGTGGCAAGCATTAACGAATTCTTGGACGTCGCTCGTCCCACTCCCCACTTACAGGGATACTACTCCTTACTATTCCTTCGTGGAAACAATGCAAAGTAAAGTAAAATTATAAAATGCTTTAATAAGTCGTACACATTCTGAACCATTTTTTACCATACATACATTTGTTCTAAATCGCATATAATGTTTGCAAAGTGCGTATTAATTATGACAGCATTTATTATTTTAATTTATTTTGTTTTGTTTCCAATGGATTTCGAGGTTTGCTCACCTTACTTTTGCCAGGGTCACCGCAATTTTCGGTGGCGGCAGCAGTATCGGAAAGGTAGATTAGGTCCCTATTATGGCACATCTGCTGTCCACATCATAACCTCATAACAGATTAACAAATTAGGTTGATCGAATCGAACGAGAACAGAGAAAATGAGACGATAATAGTGAATCACTGCATACAAAAAAAGGATCGTATTTCGACAAATCAGGGGCTGCCTGCGAGTTACAGGTGCCTTCTGATTGGTTGAAATTCTGCGCCGCAAAGTAGCATTTTTCAATCTCATTTTCATCACGCGAAAACATCAAAGATTAAACGTACACCTCTGCGCATTCTATATACTTTGCTGTCTAAATCTTTGCTTAATATTTGACACTTCAGTCTAATGCGGGACTAAAACAGCCTAATCCGGGAAGTTTTCCGGGACGTACTCCAATCCGGCACACGTACTCCAAATCCGGGACGGTCCCGCATAATCCGGTACGGATGGTCACTATAGTGTACGCACAATTTTGACCGGTAGTGTAATTCATGGACGTTCCCTTATCCAAATTTTCAACTCTATCATTTTAACTTCCACTTCCACTTTTTCAAAATTTCACGTCGTCTTTTCGCCTGAACATTTTAATTGTCACTGCAATGTAAGAAAAAAACACCAAGGTGAATTTCGTAAAAGTGGAATTGGAAATGAAAGTGAAAAAGTTACAGGAGTACGACGAACAAAAATGTCAGTAAAATTATTTTGAGGTTAGTAAGCCAATCTTGATCCACGGAACGGATGGAGCGTGAAAAAATCGTAACCTCAAAAATTCGGTGCCTCTGATCATTTTTAGGAGGTGTTGTCTTACTGGTCTTACTGGAGAAAACGTATATGGCAAGGAAGTGAGGCATCGACCGCTGTCAGCGGCAACAAAGTAACAATTTGATTCCTGCCTTGTCGCTTCGTAGTTCGTAATCGTGAATTCACTCAAATTCACTAAAGAACGTCGTAAGCGCAGGGCTCCGATTTCTTCGTGATGTAGTGCGCGATGCGCCCTTCGTGGAATCCTTCCATGCAGAAAGAAAAAACTCGATATCCGCGATGCAAGTCGATAAAAGGAACTTCCTTGGCGGTGGTCGTCCCCTATGCATTTTTGTTGTGCATATACCTCCTATTGAATTTGATAAACCTTTTGGGATTGGGATTGGGATCACAAGAACTCCCACGGAACTACACGAGACATCCTTGGTTGCTTGGGTTGTTTGGTTTATTATTCGCATTCCTATGGGAAGAAGTATATTATGAAGACTGAAGTTCGGAGAAAAGTCGTCTGAGCGTTGCTAAATATCTTCTTTCGAAGAGGAAAGACTCTGTGTACAAATAAATGAAAAGGATCTTTTCAATTTCGAAAGATGAAAACAGTGGAAATTTCTGAAGAAGAAAATTTCCCAGAGACTGTGAGAAATGAATGTCAACTACACTGCAGCGGTTTCCCTGCTGGAGATAAATGTGGTAAAATAGTATACACAGAGCGGATCATGACATTCCGTTTTTTTATTATCTTAACAGATGAAGTAGAAACTTCTTTCTTATTGTTAGACAATTTTTCCCTCTCCACTATTCGCCTGTTTGTTCTCTTTTTAAAAATTCCAGCTTTTACTGCATTTTCTTTTTCAAAATATTTAACTTTCTTTATTTAGCAGCGAACTGAATTAGTATGAGGACCCATTGAGGTTCTTTATATTTAAAAAGAAGCCTTCTGTGCGTAAAAAAACTTTAGTAGTAAGCATTCTAAACTGGAAATTTTGTTATTTCAAGTCAAATACAACAATAACGTTTCAAAATTAAAAAGTTGAAAACTATATAATCTTAAGTGTTAAGTGCTCAGAATTTTACAATTTGAAATTGGTAGCCTTTCTATATTGTATAATGTAACACTCAAGCCTTTAAAAAATCTAAAAAATTTTAAAGTGCACTATCTGGAACGATTTAAATTATAATTACAAACTAAACAATTATTAACATATTGTAATCTGAAATAAATTTATAATCTTGAACGTTAGTTATAAAAAAAAATTGTGACTACAAATATCAAATTGAACCATTTATAATGATTTTATTCACAAGTTTTGCATTTAAAGCGTTTCATAATTAAAATTTTCAAATTTAGAATGATTCTATATTTTTCATATTTATACCAACAATATACAATTTGCATATGTCATCGTTTTTATTTTTCATTGTAAAATGAAGAAACTAAACTATTTATATACATAATTTGTATTACTTCAACTTTATTTTTAGTGAAAACTTATTTAACAACAAATTTTTTTACGATATATTGTATCCTCTGCAGGACTACGCCTCGAACAGGACTCGGATCCGAGTCGAAACATGTCGGCAATATTTCAATAAAAACATCAAAAAAGCGGAAATGGCCTTCACTACATTAATATTGTAAAACGTTTAATTCATCAGTTTCGAACGTATCATTTGAAGAAATATCTCAAAGCGATTTATTTTAAATTGTTCAATACTAAAAGTGTCAGTTTTTTAAAGCTTCAAACTAAAAAAATGACTTAAAAAAAGGAAGTGACCGAAAGTAAAAAAAAAATGATTTTCAGACTTGAAATAAACATTGAAACCACCTATTTCTAAGTACAGAATTTGAAAATATTTAAAACTGCAAATTTCAAGATTAAAGCTTTCAAAATTGAAAAATTATATATTTTATGTGATAATTAGTACAGTTAAATAAATTTGATAACCTTGTTTACCTTCGTTAAATTCGCTGTTATTTTATGAATTTTTCCGGCTTCTTTTAAAATTTTCAACAAATATTGTAAAATTTTCAGTGATGAGATTTCAAAAAAACATTATGGCCATATCAAGTTTAAAAAAATGTTTTTTTAGTTGTAGACCAAATTCATTTCAAATTGGGCAGGCTGCGCATCCTAAAATCACACAGAATTGTTTCAAGATAAAATATGTTGTTTTTAAAGGGATTTTAGATGAAACGTATTTCACCGATTTCGCGAAAAAAAAGTTATTTAAGGTTAAAGTGGAACACATAATAAATTTATCGTTTTTTTTTCTTAATTTTTGGCAAAAATTTAAAATTTATCACTAATTATCGTAATAGTTTTTTCAGAAATTTTATAGTTTAATATTTTCTCTAAAAAAAAACAATAATCTAACTCAAATCATCACATTATCAAGTTTAACATTGTTTGAAAATTTGTCTTTTATTGTTCTACTTTTAATAACAAATAACTTTTAAATCATCAAAATTTGGAATTTTCTACTCGCCACCTAAAAAAAATGCGATTGCATTAACATAAATTTTAGGAAAAATGACCAGCAGCCTACCGGAATTGTATTAATTTATGAATACAATAACTGCTTAACAAAAAACGAGGACCAACTTCAATATTTTTTACAAGTTGTGCAAGAACATCGTCGACAATTGCCAGATTGTAACAAGAAAACAATAAAATAAAAGTTAATGTTCGTAATAATAATTTTAACGCCAAAACTTATAAATAATGTTATTTCAGTATTAATATTCAAAATTGTTTATATTGAATTTTATTTTTATACTATACTAAATACAAACCAGTATGTTTCTAAAAGTGACGTCTTTTCATTAGTATCTGAATTATCTTGATAGTTAATAAATGAAAACTACTATTTTAATAATAAGAAATAAGCAGGTAATACACAAAGATACTGAGCTTTTCGATTTAAAAATTGTTAAACGACCTTTTTTTCAAAGAAAATTATAAACTATAAAATTTCCGAAAAAAATATTACGATAATTAGTGATAAATTTAAAAATTTTTCCAAAAATTAAGAAAAAAAAACGATAAATCTATTATGTGTTCAACTTTAACCTTAAATAACTTTTGAAGGAGTGAATTTTTGAAAAAACCATTAAAACACCTTCGTTGTAGAGTGTCAAATTCTCTACAAGAATATGTAATGGGCTTAGCAATTCATTAAACCGTTCAAGAGTTACAACATTCCAAATTAAAAAAAAAAATTTCACATGCTATTTAAATGGGAAATAGAAATTCGCGATGAGTGACCTCTAAATATTAATATTAAGAGCTCTGGATAAAATTATGTGCAAAATAAGAAAGAAATATTAAAGTTATCATGATAAATAAAATTTTTACTATATTTTGTAATATCTGAATTAGCAATCCCAGGCTGTGGTACAGAAATAAATATAATATACATTTGATATAATAGTGTTGAACCTAATGTAGAAAAGTTCGCATTTTGAACAAAATCGAGTGCGAAGCACGAGAGACGTGATGAGAATGTGTTCGTTAAAGCGGAATGAGCTTTAACAAAAGAGAATTCACAATCACCAATTTACAGTTGTTGATGCTTTGACCTTTAACATTAAAAGGTCTGTGCTCAAATATGGGGAAAGTACAGAGACCGAGCGCGCAGCGCGAGATAAATATATTATCGAGCGCGAAGCGCGAGAACCAATAGTCGCGCGCCCTAGGCATAGCGCGCGATGAGAATGTGTCCGCGAAGCGGGCAGATTTTTTTAGAAGCTTTCAAGTAGAACCACCTTGGTTTTATCACTTTTTCTGAAATATATCTACCCATTTATCTTTATCCGAAAAGATCTACCAGAATGAAGAAGAGAAAGATAGAAAACAATATTAGTTTAAGAAATGCAACACTTAAAAAAAATCAACTAATTTTTCATAAACAACTGATTTGAAATGAATTTGGTCTGTAATTATTCCTCAAAATCTTCGAAGAAATGTTTTTTCCAAAATTCTCTCAAACCCCTTTTTTTAAACGAAAAATTCTAGAGAAAAACAAATTGTTTGCACCAAACTGTATAAAAAAGTTTGTTGAGATGTAGTTTCCCCCTATATAAAATTAACTTTGTTGAACTACGCAAAATTGACTGCTCCTAAGGTATAAAATTAATGCAGTCGAATTTTATTCCTTTCAAATAAGAAAGATATCGCAAATTAAATGTTAAAATTTTGTTTTGAAATCTTATAATTAAAAAATACTACAGGTTTAAATTGACACTCTTTAAACTCGAAGTGTTGAACCAATTAATTGCAAATATCTGAAATTGAACACTTCAAAATTAAAATTATTTAGTTTTTAATTCTAAATTGGACATACTTATATTCATGTATTCATCTTATACTTATATAAAAATAGATCGTGTTCAAGTTACCATCATAAACGAATTTTTATTTGAAAATGAAAGTGATCAGAATTAATAACTCTCCAGTGGGCGCGCAATTTAAAAACGTAATTAGAACGTCTTAAAAACGTCCCTTGGACGTACAAGTCAAAAGGCGTTATTTAAGCGTTCCAAAAACCGTCCTAAGTCAGGCCAAATAATGTTCTGAAAACGTTTCGTGTTCCAAATACGTCCTTAAAATTTCTTTGGAACGGTATATGTTTAAGTAACGTTATTTGGACTGACTTAGGATATTTTTGAGCCGTTCTAATGAGGTTCTTTAACGTTTGTGCCCACTGGGTGCACAACAGTCAAATAATTTTGACCCTAGGGGGCGAAATTTGTTTGGATAACCCCTAATTTTTGTTCATCCTCGTTAATTCTAATTAATATTCAATTATTGACGAAAAATAAGTACTAATTACAGCAAGAATAAAGGGCCTTTTCATGAGAACAGACGACGACATTCCCTTAATTAGGAGGTCACCGTTTTATTTTCACGCCTCCTTAGGGACGACATCTGGATGCCTCCACGTCTGTAGTCTATACACGAATTCCCACAAGATGCAAAACCCCATAAAACTCCCATAAGGTTCCCGGCGAGTAACGACAGAGGCTTCATGGGGATAGCATCTCGATAATTGTGCAATTGAGGCGGACAGATGTGCGTCGTTATACACGCCCTAAATATCACTCCAGTGTCACAAAATGCCCATACATAATGCATACACGTATACGTATATCAACGTACCAGGGGTGTGAACTAGTGATGGGCGCTGCTCGGTATTTCACAGTCATGACCAATCCTGACCGGTCATGACAGTAAAGGTTGGTAAAACGCGGTCAGACCCAAATATTTCCACCAGAAAAGGTTTTTTTTATAGAGAAAAGTGATTTAGTTGTTAGGACATACCCTATACTAAACTTGCACAAAAAGTTTTTCGGTTCTAAATGTTCCAGTTATTCTCAAAGTAATAAAAATTCCAAAAAGCTGAGCATAGCAGACAACACTTTTGACAGTTTCGCGCCAGTTTCGAGGAGAATTTGAAAATGACACTTTACACATTTACAAATTACATTGAAAATCTGTTGCATTTACTAAGTAATATTTTAGAAATAATATTTAGTAGTGTGCTAAGTTATTTTGAATATCATTTCAATGAATATGACACTTAAGTATTAAGTTAAGTACTTTGTATCGTATAGGTTATATTCCCTACATGAAAATACTGTTTTTTTGTCTTTAAATCAAATAACATTGATATCTAATCATTATGAATTTAGATTTATGAGTAATTTGTGTAAATAATTTATTATTTGTTATTATTTATATGTGACGAAATTCAATAAGGCAATTATTATCATTAAAAATGGTAACAGTGACAATACAAATAATAACAAATAATAAATTATTTACACAAATTACTCATAAATCTAAATTCATAATAATTATTTATCAATTTTATGTTATTTAAAGACAAAAAAACAATATTTTCATTCAGGGAATATAACCTATACGATACACAGTACTTAACTTAATGCATAAGTGTGATATTCATTGAAATGATAATCAAAATAACTTAGCACACTACTAAATATTATTTTAAAAATATTACTTAATAAATTTGTCAATTTTGTAAAGTGTCATTTTCAAATTCCCCTCGAAACTCGCGCGAAACTGTCAAAAGTGTCGTCTGCTATGCTCAGCTTTTTCGCATTTTTATAACTTTGAGAATAACTGGAACATTTAGAACCGAAAAACTTTTTGTACAATTTTAGCATAGGGAATGTCCTAACAACTAAACCACTTTTTTCTATAAAAAAAACTTTCCTGTTGGAGATATTTGGGTCTGACCGCGTTTTACCAACTTTTACCGTCATGACCGGACATTACCGGTCAGGTCAGGTATTACCACAGTCAGGCCGAGCAGTGCCCATCACTAGTGTGAACTAACCTAAGATAGCTATCGATTACGAGAATTGTTGTTGCACGCTTCCTTACAATATATTGAATAGCGTCTTCATAATGCTTTAAAATAGCCATATATCTAAAATAACGGCCATTTGAATTTCGCGCCTGGGAGATTTCCAAATAGTGACGTCACTTATCAGTGAAGAAACCTTGAAAATGATAGAAACAGGAGAGTTCGATGTAAACAAGAGAAAAAATCCGGTTATATAAGCGGGGATCTCCATGCCGAACTCACAAAAGGCAAACATTCATCTCACGAAATTTGTTTAAACTTACACAACTTGTTACACATATAAAAAGAAAAGTAATTTTCAGATATTTTGCTCAAAAATTTTTTTTTCCAAGAGTTATCGCAATTATCCTAACCGTATGTTACGTAATCCGGACTCTAGGTATGAGCTATTTCTTTTTAAAATCCATACCCATCACAAACACATTTCTTGATCTCTTAATTTTATATTTGTATACTTTCTAGCGCTAGACTTAATTTAAAAAAAACATATATTTTGATCGGGGCTTGAAAAGCTATTTTATTTCAAAAATCTTATTGACCAAAATCGTCCATTTTTTGGCAGTTACTCATAGATAGTAAAATTGTACATGTGAGTCAAGAAATACAATATTATATGAAAATAAATTTAACTTAATTTAAAGTTTAAAAAATGACTAAATGCCGAATTCATTTTAAATCAGGAAAATTTTCTACGAAGTTGTGCATATTGAAATTTTTTCTTTGTTTAAAAAAAATCCAATTTTTCTATTTAAACCTCATAACTTTTGAACTAATTGAGATGTTTGAGATTTTTTCAAGATTCTGCTAGCGTGACGTCGATTTTCTAAAAAAAAACACACTTATATTTGTTTTCATTTTTTTTTTAATTTGGCCTTCTATAGAAGAAATGTTGTGAGTTTTATGCGAGCTAAATAACTTTTGTGGACAGGAGAATTTTTTTCATAAAATCGAATGTAACATATTGCATTATTCACGAAAGAAATCGGAAAATTATATCTCTAAGAAACAAATTTCTCTTTCGCAAATCGAAAAAATGAGTCTCGCCTAAATGCTTGTAAAAAACAAACATATATTGTCTCAGAAAGATTCTTCGGCTTAAAGTGTAGAACCTGTCTGATTTGCAATTAATTCGGTATGAATTTATTTCATATTTTTTCTTTAACATTCATATATCCGGGATTTTTTTTTCTTGTTTTACGAGAAAAGTCGATTCGGCCAGTTTTGAGAAATTGGACATTGAAAAAATGTTCAAAAACTATTTTGAAAGCAAAAAAAGGATGAAGTCTCTATTAAAAGTGATTAAGACCACAACATTCGGATTCCCCGGTCATTATACATAAAAATGTATAGCTTCAATTAATTTAGTGAAAACCAAGCCAAACGGTACAGCTTATTATAAAATTCTTGGACTCTTTTTACAAAAAATATTAAAAATCGAAACAAAATTAAAAATACGATAACTTTTTGAAAAAAGTGTTAAAAATATCTGACCCATATTTTTCTTTTTATATGTGTAACAAGTTGTCTTTTGTGAATTCGACCCAAGCTACGAAAAAAAAAAATAAACAAAAGTTGTTCACCCAAAATAAAGCTACAAATTTGTTACTACTAAGTTTTTGATAGGATACGTAGTTTTTGTTTTAATTGTAAAAAATAAAATAAAAAATTGTGGAAAAACGACACAAAGTTCTGTACCGAGGTACAGAAATAAATATGATATACATTTTATATAATGGAGTTGAACTTAATGTAGAAAAGTTCGCACTTTTCGAGAATAACGAGTGCGAAGCACGAGATACGTGATGAGAATGTGTTCCTTAAAGCCGAAAGAACTTTAACAAAAGAGAATTCACAATCACCGAATGACAGTTGTCGATACTTTGACCTTTAATTTTGAAAAGTCTGTGCACAAATGTGGAGGAAGTACAAAGACCGAGCGCGCAGCGCGAGGTAAATACATTATCGAGCGCGAAGCTTAGGCGCGCTCAAACTTGCGATCCGCGCGTTACGAGAATGTGCCCGCGCAGCGGGCAGATTTTGTTCTCTTATAAACGTCAAACAAATGGAGAAATCTGTATATTTGTAGGTGATTCAAAACCAATCTATTTTGATTATTAAATTTTCCAATTAGGAAAAGAAAACAACCCAAAATATTTAAATACATTTATAAAAAATTGCTAAAATTCACTACATTATTTAAAAAAAATTTAAATAAAAAGAAAGATTTCTTAAAATAAAATTGAGGTAACACTATGTAAACTCAATTTAAGAAATCTTAAATTATTCATAAGCAAACCCTGCAGATTGGAAAGAATCATGAGTTTAGTGTCTCTATTTAAAAATTGTAAATTAAGATTGAAAAGCATTCCATTTTATCATGAATAATTTCTGCAAAATAAGCAGGGAAAAGATTCATAATCAAAAAATATAATTTCCAAAGCAACCTCACTTTTCGGCTCATTAGAGAGAAAAACTAGCTGTGAATTCGATCTCGAGTGTTTCCACTTTGTTTGTTTTTATAATTATGTGGTGCTCATTTCACCAGCACTGTGCTTCCCGTTAGCAAATGTATTTGCTTCCTCATAGAGGAAGCATTAGTTATTTTTTTCAATAATAGACAAACCAAAGTCTTCATTTTGATCAATTTAAAAATAAAAATTCACAAAAAATACAAAATTACAAAATAATACAAAAAATTTTTTAAATACAAAAACAAATCAGACAAATCAAATTTTGTATTCGAAATTATAATTTTTCGAGCTGGAAAAGGAGAGGGAAAAGTTCTGTAGCACCTCATCGCTTTCCCAGCTTTATGATTTCTGTACAAAAATTGTCAGAATTATTCTATTTTAAAATTTATGATCAACGACTCTTTTCTATTCTTGTGTCAACTTTGAATTATGTCGATGAAAAAAGTTTTTCTGTTTGAAACAGATGATTTAAATATTATAAATGAGCATAACTTCCTTAATCTTTAATAAAGTGTATTAATATTATCGATCAATCGATTCGTCTCGAATCAAGGAATCTTTTCCGTTCTTGCATCAATCTTGAAATATGTTAGTGAAAAAAGTTTTACTATAAAAAACCGTGTTTTCAAATATTATGCATTACCATAGCTTCCTTACTCTTCAATAAAATGTATAAATGCTATGGGTCAATCGATTCGACTCGAATCAACACATATTTTCTGTTCTTGCATCAACTTTGAATTATGTTAATGAAAAAAGTTTTACTATAAAAAACCGATTTTTAAAATATATAAATTACCATAACTTCCCTACTCTTTAATAAAATGTATTGATATTATAGGTCAATCGATTCGTCTCGAACCAAGGAATCTTTTGCATGTTTGCATCAACTTTGAATTATGCTAATGAAAAAAGTTATACCATAAAAAAAGATTTTAAAAATATTATTGAGTGCTAAAAAAAATGCAATGAATATTTTTAGAAATCCTTCGGTCAGTTTCAAGATATTGTATGTATACCATTAAGCCATTTTCCTTTCGGGGTAGGCGTGACACTACCCGATTCGGGTAGTGTTTCTAGGTTGATAACTTGTAGTAAATAACTACAAGTGTGGGCTCACCACACCCACGATGTGCCAACAGCACTCAGTTTTCTCGAATGGTCACCCATCCAAGTGCTAACCGCGCCCAACGCTGCTTAACTTCAGTGATCTGACGAGAACTGGTTTTTTCAGCGTGGTATGGCTGTTGGCTATTAATGAGGAAAATAAGCCCTTCAAATTTCATCAATTTATCTGCAACCGTTTTCTAGTTATCGTGTACACAAAAAAGTGTGACATCCACACACACACACATCCTCACACAAAAACACACATCCACACACACACACACACAGAAGGACAATTGCTTAGAACATTCTATTAGACATTTTTAAATTGGGGAAGGTTTAATTAAATGAATTTGAAAATTTTGGAAAATGTTACCATTACAAAGCTTCCTCTATGAGGAAGCAATAACATAATGAAAAAAGAGGGAGGAAAAGGGAAAAAGTCAACAAAAAACCAACCTCTCACTTTTTCCTTTCTCCGTCTTTTTTATACTACGAGGGGACCAACATGTTTCGGGGCCAATTTAGACCCCCTCATCAGGGATTATTTATAGGAAACTGCAAGGTATGATTAATACATTCTTATGCTAATTGAAAAAATCAAAAATAATACCTGCAATAAAAAATTAAAGATAATACATTAATACATCTAGATATACATACATAAATATACATATATATACATACATACATATACATATATATACATACATATACATATATATACACATATATATATATATGTACATACACACAAATAAATATATATTATATAGTTTTTTTCGGTTTCTATTCCTTTGGAATAGAACCGAAGGGCCTATGACAAAGCCACCGAACGCGTCCTCGGGTTGCGGATAGACGGTCCCTGTGCCAAGGGTTTCTGCTGAATATGGTTACAATAATTAATAAGCAGTCGCGGACAATTGTCCAGGGATGGTCCCGAAGGAATAACTCCTAAGCGAAGGCGTAACAACCGTGCCGAAAGCTGAATGGCACCTGGGTTAGGTGTCTCAAACGGTGACTCTGGGATACCGGGCGACCTCTCAGAAAATCAGCCTTATCCTTGCACGCGGGGCTCTACAAGGATGGACTAACCCTTTCCCTAGCTGCTCGTGGGAACGGCAATGAAACCACCAAAACACCAAAATGTTGTAGATGCGGTTAAAGACAATCGAACGCGCAGAGCACCCGACAATGGGTCGGCAAACAATGCCGATCAGCCTAGAGTTCGGGGTGCTGAAAATAATTTAGATGGAAACACGTCGACGAACCGGCGAAACGCCCACATTGAGTGGACGTATCAACTCAGGGATGACGTGCTAGACTGCTACGATGCCAGCATTATCCCTGTTCGCGGAGGCTTTATGGCGCGTATGCACACTCTGTAGTGCCAGAAACACCCAGAGCTTCAGCACGTTTCGCATCAGTCTTTGCGAAATCAAGCCGTCAACCTCCGGAAAAATGGATATGTACGCGGAGCGCTTCCCCAACCGCTGCTTAATCAAGCTGCAGACGAAGATGAGGAAGCGACATTAAGACCAACCGCAGAAAGCAGGCACCTTCTGCGAGATGATGGCAATTTCATTACAAGAAGGAACATTGACATGCAAGTTGCTCCTAAGCCCAAAGATCTGGCTGAAATGGATGCCTCCCTTCGTGGAAATATCTCGCAAAAGTCCGACCACTGGACCATCAATTGTTCAGTTTATGGTGCTGCGAGAGCTTTGGCTGATTCAAATCGAAGGCTGAAACTGACTACATAACATCTAGTAGACCGTTTACGGAAAGGGTTCCAAAGTTCGCCCAAGAACTAAGGATCTTGAATCACACACTAAACAAGTCAAAGCTGCTGACAATCAAGCAGCATATTGTTGACAAAATACGGCTGTTATCTGACGCAAGAAGGAGAATACAGAAGAGGGAGAGATGGATCAGGGAGAATCAACAGTTTCTCGCTGACCCATCGCGCCTCTTCAGCGATCTACCTGTTTCTGTCAAAAATCACCCAAGTCCAAGGAGGTAGAGACTTTTGGAGAGTGGTGTACAAGATCCCGAAAACACTAGAGTTGAAAGAAGATACTGACAATATCATCCGCTTTAAGGAGTTTTGCGACAACCTCATAAAGTCTGAGGAGGAATGTCCATCAATCACTGCCGAAGAGGTGAAAAAAGCACTTAGAGGCACGAAGAACTTTTTCGCTGCTGGACCAGTTTGTATCAAGAACTTTTGGTGGAAGAAGTTTACTTTTACACACCAACATTTGGCCCGCATATTCACCTCATATTTAAAGTCGGAGACGCCCATTCCGCAGTGGCTGGTGTTAGGACGCACTATACTCCTGCCAAAAAAAGGCAACTCCTCCAACCCAGAAAATTACAGGCCAATAACTTGTTTGAACACGCTGTATAAGATCTTTACAGCTGTCCTCAACAACAGGATTGTTCGACGAATTGAGCCTGTATGGCGAGAGATGTACGAACAACGTGGCTCGAAACAAGGTGTAGCAGGCTGTCGAGAGAACCTGCTAATTGACAGGTGTGTCTGTGAAGACGCTGCAGCCCATCAGCGCGTCCTGTCAGGAACCACGAGATGATTGGCGAAGGAGCGTTCCTTTACAAAGCCGCGGAGCAAGCGGCCGAGACCCGTGGCCTGAATTTTAACATCAGAAGTGAGGAAAGTGCATTACTTCATCTAGATGCTTCACTTCTAAAAACCAAAGTGAAGAAGGCAGAGGTTGAAAATTTTCACGAAGAGCTACTCGACAAGAAAATGCACGGAAACTTTCACAGAAATGTAGATAGGCAGTCCTTGTCGAAGGAGCAAACGTTTGCTTTCCTCAAATCATCAGGGCTTAATTCAGGTACAGAGGGTGTTATTTTCGCATGCCAGAACGGTGTCATTTCCACCTTAACATACCGTAACCGCATTTTATGTCAAGAAGTTCCCAGTGATAGTTGCAGAGCGTGTCATGCACACGCTGAGTACCCAGAACACATACTATCAGGGTGTCCGACCCACGCAGGAACGACGTATATCTATAGACATAATGCGGCCCTAAGAGTGCTTTATTACCATCTTTGTCGCTCTTACGGTGTTGGCCGCGACCCTGCCCTGCCGAACGCTTCAAGGGAGATAGAGTCGATTGTCCGAAACGAGAAGTGCCAAATTTTCTGGAACTACGATTTTCGGGCAGCAGTCTCCGTTGCGCACTCGAGGCCTGACATTGTTCTCCAAGACATCGAGAAACGAACTATATTCGTGATCGAATTCTCGGCTCCGTCCGAATACAACATCACTGGAAAGGAGAAAGAAAAAGAGGAAATGTATCAAGACCTTAAAAGAGAGCTACAACGACTGTTCCCAAAATATTCGGTACAAGTAATTGTCCTAGTGATAGGTGCTCTCGGAGGTGCGAAACTATCACTGGTTCGTAACCTTAAAGCCATACCCGTGTGCCAAAAATATGCCAAGGCACTTGCGAGATGGATGCAGAAAGCTGTCATCCTTGGGTCGCTTCGTGCCTTCAAGACACACGAGGGTTTCGCCGGCCTGTCGTTGTGATTTCGCCGTTGCCTATGACCACCCACTTCGCGGTTGTTTTACCGCGGTGCTACTGGGGGCTATTGACATTTTTTGGATGGCATTTATATATTTATATATATATATATATATATATATATATATATACATGTATACGTATATACTTAACATACACATATACACACAAATTATATCCCTTTTTAAGAAGATTACCTAATCTAACTTTGTATTCATTAGTGAAAAACTGACCAAGATATAAAGATTATTATTTATAATAAGATTAATGAAAATATAATAATCACACCTTGTGGTTTCCTATAAATAATCCCTGATGAGGGGGTCTAAATTGGCCCCGAAACATGTTGCTCCCCTCGTAGTATAAAAAAGACGGAGAAAGGAAAAAGTGAGAGGTTGGTTTTTGGTTGTCTTTTTCCCTTTTTCTCCCTCTTTTTTCATTATGTTATTTTTGTCTCTAATGAGCCGAAAAGTGAGGTTGCTTTGGAATTTTATTTTTTGATTATGAATCTTTTCCCTGCTTATTTTTTAAATCTATATTTAAATATTTTATATCTATTATTTAAAATCTGTGTATATCATAATTTGATTTGGCCACACAGGCCTGTTAAATACGTCAATCGATTTATTTCATTATAACGCATAAATTTAGTACTTACAATATTGCTATATTCCCAAAATTACTGATTACAAATCGTTACAATCGTTAGAAAAAATTGAAAATCTGTACATATCATGACTATATTCCTAATATCTTTTTAAACAAAATTTCACTTACAAAAAAAATTCAAACTCTTTAAGGATGAAGTTTTTTTATGGAGATAGCTATAAACATTCTGTGAAATTATATCAAATAAATACCACACCATGTCCGGAAAAATTCGGTTTACAGTGCCTGGTATTACTCCCAATACTGTGATAAATATTCTTAAAAATGTTGAAATTCCTTTTTCGGCTTTCTCGTCATACTTAATGAATCAACTTTAACCTTTTGGTTAAGAAGGATGTCTTTCATCAAACTCTACGTGTACATTTTTTTTCTTAAACATAATCAAAACTTGCAAAAAAATTCACATCTTAAACGATTTTTAAGAAAAATATAAAAAGGAAAAAAATGTATTCTTATCTGATCCGGTTTTAAACTTAATCACGAATGGAAATTATTTAGGACTACACTCCCTCCAAATTTTGACTCTAGCGCAACTTGTTTTCGAGTTATAAAAAGAGTGATGTTGACGCACAAACAGAACAAAAGGGCATTTTTGGACTGCTCTGGTCGAATTATGTCAAGATATTTCAAAAAATGAAGTTCCAACATTTTCATCGGCACAAAGCTTCCTCTATAAAAAAAAAGAAAAGTTTACAAAAATGTACATTTATAGGGGCATGTTTAGTTTTATTTCTCTCTCTAATTTAACATTTTCCCATCGTTCTAAGAAAACTCCTGCTTCGAATTCATTTCTTCCTTCTCCCCATTAAAAAATTAAGTTTTAAAATGCAAGTTAATTAATTTTGTAGTTAAAAACTTAGGATTATCGCATGCTAAACATTTTTGTGTAAATACGAAAAATAGAAATTACCTCGCAATGAGGGAGTGCAGGACGTCATCAAATTGGATTTAAAAAGTTTACGGACTTTTTTCTCAAAGAGGAACAAGAAAATCCAGTCGCTCAGTGAATTTTCGAAAATTCATCATTTTTCAATCACCCTACTGTCAATCCTATCCGAGTGTATGCAGGTATAAGTATATTATACTATCCTATGCTATTATATCTTATCTTATTCTATGTTCTTGGAAACATTTAAAAAAAGTCCAATGTTTTAAAATATATTTTTTTGAGAAGTGATAAAAAGTGGGGCGATTTACTACATTCTAAGATAACCGCATTGTTTATAAAAAAAGTTAGGTCCTTCCTTAAGTGGATTGGAGAGTTGAACGATCATTTAATCGGAGTCTTGTTGAAGCGGTGCTTACTCTGAAGGGATTCCGAGTCCTCGGTCTCTTCCCAGAAGGGATCTAAGGTTCCAGAGCGGCATCTAAGGCCCTTCCACTTCCACTGGCCTTTTCTGTTGGCGCACAATAAGAATTGAATTCCATTGAGACAATTGGCAATTTTCGACGCCGAATATCCGACGGAAGTACCGTAGCGCCCACTCATAGTAGGTCAATTGCTATTCAGACAATAAATTTCACATGATATATACCTCTACAGGGTGTTTACGTAAGAGATTAGCTTTTTTAAACAAATGCAAGTTCTGATTGCTCAGTATTGTAAGTTTTTATTCTGTCATCGTTTTTTCGAAAATCAAACATTAGGAAATTTTCAACAAATATTTTGGTAAGTTCTATTTGATAAACAAGAAATTCTTCACAAAAAATTAATTTCATATTAACTTCTATAAGAAAAAAATGACTGTATTTTTGTGTTGAGTTAAACAATTACAAAATAGTAATTTTTTATCACAATTACATATAATTATCCCAATAAATAAATATCATAAAGCAATTTTAACCTCATCAAGTGCTACCCCAACAATATTCACACTTATTCTTATTTATTACATTCTCATTCTAATGAGAAGGTATTGGTTTTATGTAAAATTTGACATAGTCGGTTTTCATCAAATCTCCACGTTTTGAGACCTCCTGAGTCAGAAAAAACGATTTTTACGAAGGTGTCTGTCTGTCTGTAGTCTGTCTGTCTGTCTGTCTGTCTGTAGCCACGATAACTTTCGAAAAAATGATCAGATTTGATTGAGCTTTGGCACACTTTTTTATGACCGAAAAATAGAGAACGAGTTCGTTAACCAGCTATTTTGGATGAAAATCCAAAAAGTGAGCACATTTTGAAAATTTTTGAGACCACTTTTTTTGAAGATTTGAAAATTCTATGTACGGTTGTTAGTAGTGCGCAAAATGACGAACAAAATATTCTCATGACTTTTTGTGATAAAAAAAAATTACTGGAGTTATAGCATTTTCAAAATTCCAAAAAACAAACGAAAATGAACATTTTAAGCCGAAAAACGCACGATATGAAAAAAAGTCAAGAGGAGAAAAACGTTGATTCCTGAACACCCTATAATATTTTCATAACAACTTTTTGAATTTTTTGAAAAATAAAAAATTCAAATTTTGATCGCACAAAAAATTAATGAAAAATCAAAAAAGCCATTTTGCTGTCAAACTATGCAAGATACCAGAAAAGATCATCTCACAAAAATTGTGCACCTAAAAAAGATCTACAAATTTCTTATCATTCACTTTTTGATATAACGCGTAGTTTTTGTTTTATTCGTAAAAAACAGCATTGAAAATAGAAAAATCAAATTTTCAGACGAATATTACCAGCTACGAAAAAATGACCAAAACAAAATTTGTTCATCCAAGGAAGAGGTACAAATTTATTGTGACTCATGTTTCGATAGGATGCGTGGTTTTTGTTTTATTCGTGAAAATAACATTGACAGTAAAAAAATCAAATTTTTGAAAAAACAATGCAAGGTACGAAAACATATAAATGAACAAAAATTGTGCATTCAAAAAAGACTTACAAACCCGTAATCAATTTTTGTGGTAAGAATATATTCAAAATGAAAAAAATAACTTTTTTGATAAACGGCACAAGCTAAAATAAAATGTTAACTAATAAAATTTGTCGCCTGAATTATATCATTACTTTTCATTTAAAATCAAATACAAATTTAGTAATTTGTATATGAAGAACATATAACACGAAGCACAAAGTGCGCGCTCAGTGTATTTACCAAATCGCACGCCGTAAGTGCGCTCAAACTTTTTTGTTTCTATCATACGGTTCAAATGATTTTCAAATCAAATATCGAGCGCGAAGCGCGAGTGTCTGGATGAGAATGTGTTCCTTAAGGTCGATAGAACCTTGAGTAAATAAAGTTCCTTTTCAGTTTAAAATAAAAACAAATTTAACAATCACTTAATATGTAGAGGTTTTGATAATTTTATAATATTTGCAAACAAACTTTTTCTTTTCATCGAAGTCGAACACGAAGTTCAAAAATCTAGAGGAGCCTAGCGTAAAGCGCGATGCAAATACGCCCGAGCGCGTAGCGCGAGGTGAATACATAATCGAGCGCGAAGCGCGAGATCCAACAGTCGCGCGCCGTAGGCGCGCTCAAACTTGCGAGCGAAGCGAGCCGCGCGCGAAGCGCGCCATGAGAATGTGCCCGCGAAGCGGGCAGATTTTTCTCATTCTTATTCTCAGAGTAAATTGCTGTAGGGGAAAAACGTAAGGGTTGAGGGAAAAAGCAATGAGAAGAGAAGTGATGATAGAGGGGAAAAATGAGGGTCAATGGTTATAGAGATATGAGGTGGACGAGTGCTGATATGAGGAGCAGGGGTTTGGATGGAAGGAAGTAGAGGAGATATGGTGGAAAGGGCGATTGACTTTTCGCTCCCGACCCTAACAGGTAGACACTAATACATGACCTGCTGAGGGGAGCGAATGCCCCTTCCACTGCGTCTTCTACTGCTCGCTCTCAAGCAATGTCCAGCCCTACTCTCCCCCGCCCTTTTAATTTTTCACATAATTCTGGAGGTCAATGAAAATCATAAAGACTTACAAGTAGACGATGTAAAAAGTGTTAAATTATCTGCTTATAGAGCTAGACGTCGATTAATTCCAAGCCTCCCTACAGATTTGAAGGAAACACAACGCATAATTAGCGATTTGGATTTGAAAACTAAATTTGGTGAGGGTTTTGTAACTTTAAATAATGAGACTGATAATTTTGTAATTTTTACAACTGAGCAAAATTTAGAATTATTGACTCTTTCGAAGTATTTGTACATTGATGGTACATTTGATTATTGTGTTAAATTCTTCACTCAACTTTTCACACTGCACGGCTATTTTAATGGGCATTATGTTCCCCTCGTTTACTGCTTGTTAACAAATAAAAAAACTTCCGCGTATCAACAATGTTTTGCTGCTCTCTACAAAATGTGCACTGAAAGGGGTTTAGTTTTGAAACCAACAAATTTTGTTGTAGATTTTGAAGTAGCTATACATAACGCGATACGATCCACATGGCTTGACGTGACTATACTTGGCTGTCGTTTTCATTTAACTCAGTCCTGGATGAGAAAAATACAGGAGCTGGGCCTAATCAGGGAGTACAAAGACTCGAAATCTGAAATAGGTCAGTGGTTACGGACTTGCTTCAGCCTTGTGTTTTTGGATGAAAAAGAGGTGTTAGACTGTTTTGTTTTCGATTTAATAACTATCAAACCAACAGATGCACGGGTAACTCAATTCGCAGATTATTTGACAAACACCTACCTCACAAATGATTCCACTTATCCACCAAGCATGTGGGCAGAAGCAAGCGCAGAATTGAATAAAACAACAAATGCTTGTGAATCTTTCCACCGTCATTTTAATCAGTCTTTTAATCAAACGCATCCAAATGTTTTCCATTTTACTGAAGTTTTGAAAGAGATTCAACTTCAAACGCAAATTAAATGTAATAGTTTTCATTTGCCCTATAGATTTCAGAACTCTGGATCGAAACGCAAGCATTTGTTTATGTCAGAACAAATTAATAAGTATCAGTCTAAAGAACTTTCGAGATTGTCCTTTATTAAGTTAGTATCGTGTTATTATGGCAGAGTCCAAAAGTAAAAGTATATGCTTTACGTTTTAAACTTTCATGTGGACAAAATTCAGATTTAAATTATTTTTACATTGTATAGCATTGTATAGTATTGTATGGTATAGTATTGTATAGTATTGACACGTGGATTAGGCCTACTGGGGATACCACTAAAAAAACGCACCTTATGATGCTTTACCTCCAGGGTGGTGTGGAAAAGAGCATACAAATCTATTTCAAATACAATTTCAGATATCACTGAAATAGAAAGGGTGGGGGAGAGTAGGGCTGGACATTGCTTGAGAGGGAGCAGTAGAAGAGGAGATAGATCCGTAGTCCGTGCAGTGGAAGGGGCGTTCGCTCCCCTCAGCAGGTCATGTATTAGTGTCTACCTGTTAGGGTCGGGAGCGAAAAGTATACTGCCCGGTGGAAAGAGAGGATCAAATAGGAAGAGGATGAGGCCGTAATGGTAAAGAGGTATAAGGTGGAATGGTGAGAAAAGGTATATGGATCGGGTAGGGAGAAAAGAAGGGCAGTAATGGGGCGTATGAGGTTGAGTGGAGTGGAAAAGTATATGGATGGCATAGGGTGAGGAGGAATAAAGTAACAGAAGAATTTTGAGGAGGCTGATAGAGAAGGTTGTTTATATGAGAGAGAGAATGATCAGGGTAGGGGTGGCGGGAGGAGAGGCGGATATTCAGAGTGAGTGGAGAAGATACAGAGAGAAAATAAGGAATGTTGAGAAGGGAGTAAAAAAGATGTGGAGCGAGAAGGATTAATCTCGATGAGATAGAGTAAGAAGAAATTAGGAAATGTGAGGTCGTTGAAAAGAGGTATGGTAAAGAGGGGAATGTTAGGTGATATGAGAGAGAAGATAGAAAGAGAGGGGGTTTTTGGGAGAAAGTGGAGAAGATATGGACTAATAGAAGGAATAATAGGGAGGATCAGAGTGAAGAGTTCTGAGTGGGAGTTAGTGGTGTCGTCGAGACCCAGCGGGGCATAACGGCGCTAGGTCACCTTTTTCTCAATTGAGCTATTTCAATGTTTTTTTATAATTATACCATTAAACCATATCCATTTCGGGGTAAATTCTAACTCATTCGGTTATTGCCCTAGGTGTAATTAGGAAAGGTAGGGGAAATGTAAGGTGGATATGTATAGGTAGAATGCAACACTCTCATTTTCCCTTCAGTATGAAAAATTGTACAGTGCTGTGAGTTTAATATAGTAGTATCAGCTTTTTAGCGCTTCAAATTGAGAATTATACAATTCAACTCCTTTTTCTACTTAAATTGTGCAAAATCGTTCTACACATATATATATATATATATATATATATATATATATTTTTTTTTTAATTTCAAACGCTTTCAATACGAAATTAGAAATTATTAATTATTGTTTTAAAAATGTTTTAAAAATAACATTTAAAAACTGGTTTAATAATGGATTTGTACATTGTTTATATTTTCAATTCATTATTTTAATTAATTAATCATTTTCAATGTTCAGAAATAAAAATCCAGAGACGCGAACGCGCAATTTGCGCGCGTATATTTACTGCTATAGTACACGTTATAATAAAACTTGTCTCTGTATTTTCCTTTATCAGACACAAAAATTTCCTTATCCTACTTATTATATTACTCAAAGTTAATAGATTTCTTGCAAAAAGGTTTGCTGATGCTTATTGACTTCCGCAATTGATCATATATATGTAAAAAAACAGTGGGTTTCGCAAAGAGAGTATACTTTATCTAAACCGGGAGAAATCACGAACATTTACCGGGAGAAAGTCCTGTAGGCTATATGCTCTGGTATATATATA
>CAKNYM010052597.1:131054-183459 GCA_932195095.1 Andricus curvator
ATATATATATATATACGCGTGCGCATGGGTGTGTGTGTGTGCATGTGTATGTGTAATATATAACTAAGTTTTAATCAAATCATAAAAGTCGTATCAATTTTCTTGACTATACCTCTTAGCAACCCTGGAGAAAGGGGGCACTGGGCCACCTACATTTTTAGGACTACACCACTGGTGGGAGTGGGGCAGACTTGGAGCGAGAAGGAGTAATAGGAGGACTACGCTGGAGTGGAGTGATGGGTTGAGGTAAGGTGAGGTCTTTGGTTTGGAGGGCCAAGATGTGTGGATAGAGTGAGGAAGAATGGAGTTATGGGGGAGCCTTGAGGAGAGGGCTTCTAAGAAGTGGGTAGGTAGTTGCTATGAAAGAGGAGGAGATATGGGGGGGGAGTAATGAGTGGTCTGATGGTGGAATGAGGGGAAGAGGTACGTAGATATAAGATAAGGAGGGGAGTAATAGGAGGGCGTTAGGGAGAGGGATGATGTTTACAGTTAAAATTAGTGATATGATAGAGGGGGTTATAAGGAAAGGGATATGATGGGAGAGTGGAGGAGATACGGACAAGTGAGAGTTGAATGGCAGTGTGAGGTTTATGAGTGAAGAGAGAGGGGTACACAAGGAGGAGGATAAATGAGGGGTTGCTAATATATAAGAAGGGGGCTCATGTGTGATTAAAGGGAATTCTGGAGACGGGTCGGAGGATGCTATAAGATGATGATGCGGGGGGACAAGAGAGTGAAGCAATGGTATAGCCTGAGAGCGATGAGGAGGGATGAAAGCTAGGGGGTAGATGGCGAGCGATAAGAAGTTTCGGGGATTGCTAATGCGGAATATAAGAGGGTGATGGTTGATAGGGGGTGGTACAAGAGATTGGAAGATATGGAGAAAGATAGATCTAGATTTTTTCGGCATAGTAGATAGGATCGAGAAACAAGGAAAAGTTGGCGCCATGGTGTGTCAATATGCGCCAAGCAGATATTTAAAAGTCCATTTGTAAATTTGCTTTCGAAACCATTCTTCATTCTTGCCGTTTGCATCCCACTATTCGTACTGACTTTTTCACATTTTAAATATGTAAAACTTTTTAAATATCTCGCCAGGTGGCGTAGCATTTAAAAATGTCCACAAGTGGTGATTAAAAAGCGTTATAATGAGAAATTTAGAACGGCTTTGAAATATTGAAATTATTTTCGGTAAGATTTTTTATCATTTTTTGTATGCGAATTGTAAGTCATATGTGTAACACCCTATATGCAAACATCGTACGTAGAGACAAACTCCGCTGCCGTCGGGACTGCACGCAGTAACATTAAACTCTGTCGCAGACGAATTTATTGGGTATGCCACGGCGTCTTCCGTTCACAGGCAGAACAGTTGCTGTTAACCTACTAGGAGGTCTAAGTCCAAAGACCCATTGCAGTTGAGGTGACCTTCCGTCGCTGCCCCTAATCTATCTCGAAGAGGGCGCTCAGCAAGAAAAGAAGCTTGCCAAATTCCTGACCCGATTATTTCCGCTCATTAATCACTGTCGTTTTCTGGCAAAAGTCCGCAAGAACAATTTTTTAAATGATTTCAAATCAATTAATCTAATAAATGTTACACTAATACGTTTATTCGATTAGAGACAGTACACAAATTGTATGACTGGAAAAAATAATTTGTTGAACCAAGTAAATGCATTTGCGTGAATCTCATTTCTTAGCATTCAGAAAATCTTCTTTAAAAGTAGTAATTTTTATTTAAGCCAGACACACATCTTTTGTTGATCTAAAGAAATACATTCTTTGGCTGTATTTTCTTGATTAAAATAAATATTTCTTACATTTGAGGAAATTATTTCCTTGACTCAAAAGGTCTAGATACGTTGAAATTGGATCAGTCGTGTAAAGAAATATTTATTAGATTCAATGAGTTGGATTCTTTGAATTGATCAGGACGAATTTAAATCAATTAATTTGTCCATACTTGAATCAATCTTTAGATTGATTTAAATCAAATAATTATTTAATTTGAAAGAATATTAATTAAGTTAAAAATATATTTATTTGTTACGAAGAGTTCATGCATTTCTACCAATGAAGCATTTATGTAGATGAACAAAATAATGTCTTTACATAAATATTGATTTCGTTAGTTAAAACAAATATTTCATTTGATTACTAGAATCAAATTATTCACAACAAATAAATATTTATTTTATCGGAATAATTTTTTTTTTAATCAAACATTTATTAATTTTGCAGGAAGAAATTTTTGTACCAATGTAGAATTCGAAGGAGACTATTCGAAACAAATATTTCTTCGAATCAAATAAATACTTCACTAAGATAAATGCATATCGATTCAACTAAAATAAATACATATTTTATCAATAAATGTTGGCGTAATTTGTTTAAATTTAGGCTGTGTCTAGTCGTCCCGAAAAATTATGGGGGTTGGACCAATATTATTTCTATGGCCAATCACAGGGGTGCCTTCTCGCCCCCCACCTGAAAATTCGGGACGACTAGCCAAGCTTATGAAAAATATTGCACTAGTCATCCCGAATTTCGGGACGACGAGACACTGCGTTAAATTTAATACTTATTCAGCAGATCAAAGAAGTATGTTGTTCATTTCAGGATCCATGTTTTTGATTTGAAAAAATATTTTGTTGGCATTTATGGTCGAGGGATAAACACAGCTTTCCGCCTTAGAGTTTCCATGTTGCGGCAGCGTCGTAGCCTTTGCTGTAGACTTTACTTTCGACGGACTCAAGTTCGATTCCTGCTGGAGGTGAATTTTTTATAGAATTTTTCTGTTTCAGGTTCATCAAGATTTTAAATTATGAATTTTGTTGTACTGAAATATGTATAATAATAACATTGTTAACTATAATTTAAGCTGAAAGAATCCAGTTGATCATTTAGGAAAATATGTACTACAATTGAAGTACGAACTCCTTTATTGCAGTCGCGCACGGTTTAGACCAAAGAAATATTTTTTTGAATTAGCGGGATATTTTTTTGCTTCAAATATTGAAGAATTTGATGTGGGGAAATAGGTTTTTGAGCCTATAACATAATTGCTTGACTTCAAAATGTATTTCTTTCCATTAATTCACATTTCCTCAGTTCAAGAAAATATTAATTTTTATAAAATATATATTTTTGTCTTTAATTAATATTTCTTTGATTCAAAGAAATATTTCCCTCCGAAGAATAGGTTGTAATTTTAAATCAAATAATGTTAACTTCATCCTATCAAAATTTCTTTGCCTGAAAGCAATTTTTTCCATTCAATAAAGTGCATATATTTATTTGCCTCAAATAAATATTTCTTTGAAAATAATTAAGACTTTCACTTACCTCAGACAAGTAAAATTCACTTGGTACAAGTAATCCTTTTTTGCAGTATGGCAATTTTTAACAAAAATGAATTTTTTATGGGATCATGCTTTTTCGGTGTTCATATCTTCTGTATACCAAATTTTATTCACCAAATTAATTTCATTAAGAAAAAATTGAAAACTTTTTGTTCGAAGAATTTTAAAAATGACAATTTCTATAGAAGAGTATTGCGTCAACGAAATGGAAAGTCCCACATTTTGGGACCAAATTGTGGTTTAAAAATAATTCAAAGGAGTTTCTTCCGTTCCCTTTCACTTGCATCAGAAACCTCTAATTCAAGATTCCGCGTCTATGAAAAAATACGTGATTTGTTATGAGAAAAAAAACTCTTTTATGATTTGATGTAACTCGTACCTCGTTTTGTGTATTATTCGCATTCTGGGAGCACCACATCCGGCTCAATCCGCAGCGTCATTATGTATACAAATTGTGATTGGTTGTCAAAATTTATGCGATTTCAACGATGGGGAGATATAAAATTGTGCTATTCGCAAATAAACAGTTACTTCCATGTTCATATTGACCTGAGTTTTAGGCCTCAAGAATTAAAATAAAAAATTACCTATATGCCTTTATTCGAAATTTGCGAAAAATCTCATTTTTGAATTACAATATGATTTACATAGTAGGATAGAGATTTCTTTCGTCTCCGATTCTTACAAAAACTCGTCAGGAAAAACGAAGAAGTAAAGGCGTTTTTTTGTTGAGAAAATCTAGTCTTCCTAAACTTTTGAAAATTCAGATATAATTAATTGACACTGATCTTTCTTTAAATTTTTCATTTGGTTTCGAAAGAAGACATTGTTAGAATCCAAAAATAAAAGTTGAGTATCGTGATTTATTTACCAAATACAGAGGATGAAAGAAAAGGATTTTAATTTTTTTTTCGTTTTGGAGTTTGATAATTATCAAACTCCAACTGTGCAACTCAAAAGTTGCACAAAATTGTACCTTTTCCAATATCTATAAAACCCAATTCTTAACATTAGTTTATTTCTTCTCTGAGAAGAAAGCTGAAAGTTCTATGTATGAACACTGACCCTCTCCCAAGATAATACCTATTTTCCCAATCATTTTTGTCGGATCGAGATATCCAAATACTTAATATATCGAATTTCTCCTGAGAATCGCTTTTCCTAGTTGACAGAACGCCATATGTCGCGCGAATATCTCCAGGGCCGAATTCCCACACTTGACGTGCACATACTTTAGAGTCTTCTCGTTGAAACCTGAATGAACGCGATTATTCACTGAAGTCTGGGGAGACTTCCAGGTTAGTGAAAACTGCTATGGATTCGGGGATAACCCTGTGAAGACTACATGAGTGAATTGACCCAAAAAGAATAGAAAAATGTCAAGAGATAGGACAGCAGCTAAGGGTTCAGATTCAGACCACAGGCGCGTGGGAGAGTCCTTGAAAGGTGTGCTAGTAAATGTAAAATGTAAAGACCATTGAAATTCCTTCCGGTCTCCATTGCAGCAGGTAGCACCCCACAAAAGAATCATCGCCTTTAGGGGATTCAGTGCTCAAGGGGAAATTAGTCTACCGTTACACTGCCCATTGCTTCTACGGGCTTGCCTCCCTTGGGAATTAGCTATCGCCTCCTTAGACAATCTCTTTCGCAAGAATTTCATGCTCAGATTTGCACTCCCCTACACTTTTATGGGAAACGAAACATAACGTGGAGATTCAATTTTACTTACGACCTAAAATTCGTTTAGATATAAAAACCATGTCAAATGATTTGCAAACAAACATTGTTAAGCCTTTAGGAGGTTTGACTAATTTGAATGGCGCCACTAAGGGGAATTGCAAAATGGGTTACGCCGTACTTATATATATTTTTGTTTTGCTTTTTTTCCAAACATTTTTTTCCGTTTGAGGTATTATGGACACGAAAAAGCAGGCCGCCGTAAAAAAATACTTTATTATGCATATGTACTTTCAAGAGTTGCAATATTATTATTGATGAAAATGGTAGGAATAGTATAAAATAAAAATTTTCAAGAAAGTAACTTTGTTGTGTTTAAAATGTTTTCATGAAAAATAGTCTTTCTTCTTTCGAACGATGCCATTGCTGATAAGCTTAAAATATTTTCGAACCTAGGTATAATTAATTTCTTTTCCCCAGAGAGATAGGCATGTTTTGCGCCCATAGTACCTTACATTTTAGAATAAATAGGTGATGCGGGGTTACCTATTAATATACGACTTATTAAACTTTAAGAAATTGGAAATGAATTCAAAAAAGGGTTTTTACTCTTTTTTGGTTATAACGTTATTTATTACACTAACTCACAGAGGGGGAAAATGACGAAAAAAACGTTCATAATACGATTCAGGGTACCATTTTCAACTGATTTGTAAAATGCTGATATTACAAAAACAAATAAAATTATATCTCTCATTGTTATATGAACAAGTTGCATTTGATAAAATTTGCAGTGTGCAAAATATTTTAAAACGTTTAAGGTACTTCTCGTAAACTTTATTTCAGTTCGCTTCTGAAAACTTCTCCACAGTAAATTTTGATATTATGACAAACATGATAGGCAACTTTGCATTGTTTAAACTGCGAATCAGTTTATGCAATTTGTTTATAAGCATCACGTTTATCATGAAATGACAATGTACTATATTGAAGTGTCACTATAAATCCTAATGAAATACATAACACATGGGTCATTAAGTCCCGGGACTGACACACATATGGCGCCGCCAATGCCATACCTCTTTGTTTTTCGGTAGTACCAACCTTTAAAAGATACGTGTAAAAATTTGATAATATTCGGTTCAGTCGTTGTCGAGATATTGAAAGTTAAGTGACGCTACATTTGTTTTTTATTTAAACAATGGATAAAAACGAGTTTGGTGTGTTAATCAAACACTGTTTTTTAATGGGGAAAAATACCGTTCAAGCTCAGAAATGGCTTGAAAAGTGTTACCGGGAAAAGTGCCCATCGAAAACAACCATTTACCGACGGTGTGCAGATTTTAAACGCGGTCGAACAACCACCAAAGACGCGGAGCGCCCAGGTCGTCCAATTGAGGTGGCAACGCCCGAAAAAATCCAAAAAATTAGGAAAATTATTTTGTCCGATCGTAAAGTGAAGTTGCAAGAGATAGCTGACATCCTAGAGATGTCAAAAGGCACCATGTTCAAAATTGTGCATGAAAATTGCGTATGACAAAATTTTTTTCCAAGTGGGTGCCGCGTTTGCGTTGCCACCTCAATTGGACGACCTGGGCGCTCCGCGTCTTCGGTGTTTGTTCGACCGCATTTAAAATCTGCATACCATCGGAAAATGGTTGTTTTCGATGGGCACTTTTCTCGGTAACACTTTTCAAGTCATTGCTGAGCTTGAACGGTATTTTTCCCCATTAAAAAACAGTGATTAACACACACAACTCGTTTGTATCCATTGTTTAAACAAGAACAAATGTAGCGTCACTTAACCTTCAATATCTCGACAACGACTGAACCGAATCTCATGAAATTTTTACACGTTTCTTTTGAAGGTTGGTACTACCGAAAAGCAAAGTGGCATGGCATTGACGGCGCCATATGTGTCTCAGTCCCGGGACTTAATGACCTATGTGTTATATGGGGCAGAATACGTCAAGTGTTCCCACCTGAATTTTTCACTCTTTCACGCATTTTTTCACCTTCACGTTAGTGTAACTTCTTTTAGGATGATCCGATTTAACTTTTATTATCATGTTTTGGGAAGATTTATTTATTTATTAAGACTATTAGAACAATATATATATATATATATATATATATATATATATATTTCTTCATTTTTTATTTGATTTTCGAAAAAAAAATAATGAAAAAATATGTATCGTTATTACAGTCTTAAATTACATGAAAAAAGCTTTCCAAAACACTATAATAAAAGTCCAATCGGATCACCCTAAAAGAAGTTACACTAACGGGAAGGTGAAGAAACGCGTGAAAAATGCAGGCCCCTGTATATTGACAATCGGTTGATAATGTCCAGTGGTATGGTAAATAAATATAGGTGCACTATTAGGACTATAATTCAGCCAAGTTTCAACCCAATCCAACAAAAATTACTTTTAGGTGGGCACACTTACACTTGACATATTCTGCTCCATATGTACGTTTCAAAAAAGTGCGGAAGTTTTAAAAATTACAAAAAATTTTAAAAATTACGGCCATACCACGCTGAAAAACCCAGTTCTCGTCAGATAACTGAAGTTAAGCAGCGTTGGACGCGGTTAGTACTTGGATGGGTGACCATTCAAGAATACAGAGTGCTGTTGGCACATCGTGGGTGTGGTGAGCCCACACTTGTAGTTATTTATAACTAAAAGAAAACTATCCACCTAGAAACACTACCCGAATCGGGTAGTGTCACGCCTACCCTGAAAGGGAAATGGCTTAATGGTATACATACATAGATACTCAAAGTGCGTTTACAAAATTTAATTATAACAGTGACAAATATAATTTGATTTGTTTTTGAAATGTTTTCACATTACTTTTATTTGATTCAAACAGAAAAAATGGATTAGATATCCAATATCAATAAATAATGAATACTAGACTGCTTTTTATAGCAATATTATAATGACAATAACAAATTATTTATTTAGATAACTATCAATTTTTAGTTTCTATTTCTGTTTTGAACATTCCTTTGTCATTTTGCCCCACTGTGTGACTTAGAGGTTGTTTTTCAGCAGTTATATATCAAATATTAGGATACAATATAATATCCTAATAAATTTTAAACTTGCATCTATCGATGAAGAATTTATTTTAGAGGTTTTCAGAGTTTTTCAAATTTTTTTATTTAAAAATAACGATTGAATATTCTTTCAACAGGTTACTTGATACAGCTCTTGTCTAAATACATTTTTCAATTTTCTTTAAAACTTGGATGCCAAATACAAAACTTAATATAGAAGAATCTATTAAATATTTTCAAAATATTTAAAACTGTGTAAAATTATTATTAAGAAATAATCCTTCACAAGGATAATTAATTATATCATTATTAATATTATATTATATTAAAGTTGATATTTGAAATAGTTAAAATAATGAACATCTACATTGGTGAACGTAGACACGGCCTTTTTTATTCATTACAAGTTACATTTACGATTCACGATTTACAGTCATTAGTAACTTTCTAATTGTAATCATATTAAAATATTAAAATATTTGGTATATGATTTGCATCCAACTCTTATGTAGAGGTAGGAGAGAATTCTATTTTTATATTAATATCCATTATCCACCCTTGTCCTTGGTTCCTGGCATTTAGATAATCCTGTCATTGTGAAAGCTATATAGGATTCCATGTAACCCATGTAACAGGCAGTTCCCAAAGAGGTAAGTACAAATTACAAAATAGTATCACCCTCAGCCATTTCGTCGACGGAACAAAAAAAAACAGATGGTGTCCATCAAAGATGAAAAAAACTGATATTCTTTCTACAGTCAAGGTGAAGCTATTATTCATCTTTACTATTAAACACAAAATACACAATATATTCGAGGCATTATAAGATTATAAACACAACTATTCTTACATAAATAATTTAATGCATTAAAAATTATGTACTTTTCATATGTTATAAATTGAATATAGATCAGAATATATACATCAGACTTCTGTTTTAAATTACATAATTTTTGAAAATTTTCCATTAAAATTTGTCCAAGTTGTAATTGTAATAATTTAAATTTAGTTCCAATAAATAATAATATCTCAATTTTTACGTGAGATGCGAAAAAAAACTTACAGAAACACTGCTGTTCCTATTTGAACTATCTAAAAAGTGTTTTTATTCCATTTTTTATGTTTACACCGTTTTCTAAATATTAAAAAAATCTATGTTATATTAATATTTAAAAAATTAGTGAATAGTATATAATAAAACGGCTATGATGATGAAACTTGGGTGAATGTTAGTTCCAATTGAAGGGCGGGATAATATAAGTCGCCGAGCGCTCGAAATGACGTAAAACAATTGTCCAACTTGATAAAAAATTGAAATCGCAAATTTCCATTAACAAAAAATATTACTCAACGCGGCTTGTCAAGGCGCATCTTTTTTCTATTAGGCATTTTTTTGCAAAATAACTAGTTTTGAAAATAAAAAATGAAAACTAGTTTTTTTCTCCCGAATAAACGCAATAAAATCAACGTTTAATAAAACTTAAACTGCTGTTTCTATGAAACTAATTGACCAAATCACTTGAAATTCAAACTGGAAGTTCATGACTCTTTACAGAAGCCAATGACTATCTTATAATTAGTTAAAACATATGTGCTATTTGAAAAGAAATGTTGAGCAAATGTTCGAAACCTCACCCTAAAAGTTTATGTAACAATTTTAGCAAAATTTTCAATATCTTCAGTGTATCTCTTAGACTATACGAATACGACTAAGCTTGTAAAAGATCATCGATAGAATTGTACAAAATTTGTAGCTCATGTAAGTAGTGGGATTTCTAGAAATTACGAAATCTTTGTCCAGGAACCTTTGTTTTTAATCTCTCCGTCTTATCTTCATTCCATCACTTTGCAAAACGAGAAATGGAAATTTTCGCAGAAAGCCTGAGTTGGACAGCAGTATCACAATATGGGAAAAAATTTCTCCCTGAAAAGTATTGTCGAGAGTAGAATTCTGAGAATTGGCTTGTCTTGGGAGTCGACAAACAACAGGGAAGCAGACAGACAACCCATAAAATTGTTCCGGCACCCAACACTCGCAATAATCGTTGAAACACTCATTCAAAGAATAAAGGTACCTACTCTCTTGCTCTTTCACGTCGAGTTAAGTTCGAAGAATGATTTTTCTTTTTGAAAATCCGAGGTGGTCCCAAAAAGAAAAAAAGAATTTCTATTATGCAAGGAGTAGGAGGCTCATCCAATCGTTTTAAGGAAGCCGTGACTTAAGTATTCAGGAGACATAGTTTATTTTCTGTTCTAATAAAACTGTATTATGTGGGTATAATTAATTTTAAACTATTATTATTATTATCATTGTTATTCAAAATAAACAATATGGAAATAAAAAATTTAATTCAAAAACGGAAATTCAGATTTTTTACCAAAAATTTCTAGAAAAATGTCTCGTGACACATTCTTCTATCTCGCGTTATTTTCGAGATTTTTGCAAAAATATGTATTAAATTCTTTAGGTTTTTTTTCCCAACAATAAAATTCTATGGTGTCACGAAAAACAAAGAAAAACTCAATTTAACAGTTTCAACAGTTTTTCATCCAACTTTTTCCTTTGAAATCAGCATTCTTGAAATAATCGATACTCTCCATTTTTTCTAGCTTGCTTCATTATTCTTCCACTAAAACCTTGTTAAAACTGTCAAACAAAATCCTTTTTGATTCTATATCACACCATACAATTTTATTGTTGAGAAAAAAATTAATCCTAAAGGATTTTATACATATTTTTACAAAAATCTCGAAAATAGCGCGAGATAGAAAAAAGTACTAAGAAATATTTTTCTACAACTTTTTTAGAGAGAAAGATAACATGTAATATACTCTTCACATTAGGACGAATCTAGAAAAAATCGAGAGAAAACAATGATAGGGTTTTTGAGTAAATTGACTTGAAATATTTTTAGAAAAATGTCGCCATTTTGTCAGTTTTGAAATTTCCTGAAGTTTTCTAACAGATTCAGAAAGAGAACGATAAATTATATTATAATCAGAAATAAAAAGATATTTACCTATATTAGATTCAAAAATGTCATACCTTTAACAAACATGTTGACCATTAATTGATAATTTGCGTTTTCAATTTTTCAAGTTCAAATACTCATAACTTAGTCAAAAAAATTTTTTCGTTAAATCGGTAAGATACACGGAAAAAAGTGAATCGTTAGAAGCCCAGTGGGCACAAACGTTAAAGAACGTTATTAGAACGGCTCAAAAACGTCCTAAGTCAGTCCGAATAACTTTCCTTAAACATACAATGTCCCAGAGAAGTTTTAAGGACGCATTTGGAACATGAAATGTTTTCAGAACATTATTTGGTCTGACTTAGGACAGTTTTTAAAACGTTCAAATAAGGTCTTTTGACTTGTACGTCCAAGGAACGTTTTTAGAATGTTCCAATTACGTTCTTAAATTTCGTGCCCACTGGGAGAACTCTCTAAACCATTAGCTCTAACTATTTTAAATTGAAGGATTGAAGCGCAGCTTTTCGTCGGTGAATGTCGTTAAAATTACTATTTTGTGTTTAGGTGAGTCAAATCGACTTTTTAAAAGAGTAGGATAAACAATTTCAAATAGTAGGATGCAATGCACCACTTGGTAACCGTCACACTCATCGAAATGAAGATTTACTATTCGTGTAGTAAGCCTTACTTCTGTGAAGAGTAACTTTTCCGATTTCGCATCGTAGCGCATACATGTATATGTATATATGCACTGTACGCATTCTACACATGATTTATAAATGGATTAGCTGGAAACTTTAGACAAGAAAAATTATGTAAAATGTCGATCGATTTGAAAATAAAAAAAAAATTATTTTATATATGATTACTGCCCTTAATTTACGATTATTTTACCCAATTGCACGCACAGATACTCACACATATGATCGCATGCTAAAACGCTTTGAAAAATCGCCCCGCTGGGGAATCGCACCCTACCTAACTACCTAAAATCTGTCCTAAAACCTAAATCTAGCGCACGCATTAGTCAAATGAGCTACGGAACCGCTTAGATTTTTTTAACAAACTCTTGGTCAAGCGTTTTCTCTGAGAAAATAGTAATGTTTTGATACATATTATATACTAATAGGTAGGTTTAAAAATCTTCACACATAATTTTTCTAATTATTCTCTAACAGAATATATCTATGTAATATTTTGTAACGATCTTGGGAAAAATATTTTGCTTAGAAATATTAACTCACACAGTAAATATTTTATTTGAGTAATTTATATGTATTATTGTGGAATAATTCAAATTTAAATGTTTAGAAAGTACATATTTTGTTTGATTGAAGATTAAGAGTTGAAAAATTGTTTTCGAAGGAAATTGTTTGAATTTGTAAGTTTATTTTATAATCATCTCACTTTATTGAAAACGCAACATTCATTTACATAATTAATATATAAATAAAAAATAGTTTAAACAACGTAATAATATATCAAATGGAAAATCGAAATCACTATTTTAAGATGAGACCAACGTTGAATAGTGATTCAAATTTAAATTTTTTGCAGAAATAAAATGTTTCTCCCGAGAAATGGGGATGCTGAATTAGAATATAAACTGTTTTGATAAAGAAAATTATTCGGTTCCGAGAAATTGAAAATTAAAGATCGCGATATCACAATAGTATGGTAGATTTTTTTGTTAAAAATCTGAAAAAATATTTTTTTTCATTAAATGATAGTAATTTCTACAAATATCAATGTGAGAAGGTTGAAAAAATTATTACAAAGTTAAAATTGGAAATCAATTTGAACTAAAATTTTATTACAAATTATTTTTTAATTCATACGTTCCTTCTTATTCGGTCTTACGATCCAGTTTTTATATTTTATTTATTATTTTTTAATTATTGTATCAAAAAATTATATTTGGAAAATAATGCATTATTCTACTAAAAAAAAATTCTTCCAAATAATACGATATTTGAACCAGGGTGGCTTAATCAAGTACGATCCTAATCATGTTGAGTGTTATAAAAAATTAAAAATATCATAAGCAGAAAATATTTTGGATCAAAATTCAAAAAGTTAGATCATTTTGCGAGCGAAACGAGCCGCGCGCTCAGGCGCGCGATGAGAATATGCCCGCGTAGCGGACAGATTTTTTTTACATAATTCTTCAGAATATTTTCAAATTCTAAAAATTTGGTACCAAACAAAAAAAACTGTATTGAAGTATAAAGTAGACGTTATTCACTATGTTCATTTATAATAATTATCTCAACTAATATTATGATAAAAGAGAAAACATTATAAAATAATTTCCGACAATTTCACTTCGTAAAATGTCATTGGCGTAACCACTGTGAAACGAAACCCCGCTTTGTCGCCGGGGGGGGGGGGGGGCCCCGCCTTCCAGATTGAGAAGAGAAAATCTGTTGTCTTACTGATAAGCAAGTTATAAATCCGCCTTCTTTTTTATTTTCAAACGGACCTCCTAACAAATTTTGTGGAGGGGGCCCACACGTTTCTAGTTATGCCACTGAACTTATTTACTTACCAAAGGCTGATAATCTCGCGCAGTGTTTACTGCAATGCGAAAAAGGAGATCGAACTCACTTGCAAAAGTCAAACTCACAATTGTTTGCTTACTATGAAAATTAGTTATTCATACAGCTTACATGTTCAACTGTACTATTTCAAGTGTTTGTCGAAGCTGCTTGTTCTAGTAATCTTTCTTTTCACAATTTGAAGTAGTAATGCTGACTTTAGGTTTTGTATATTTTGCGATCACTATCTTATTCAGTATAAAAAACTATTTAAATTGTTTCTTTACAATACGAACAAGTAAACTTCAAGTTAACAATACCTTATAAAAACAACATATTTCTGTGGCAAATGATTTTGTAACTTGAGCATGGATTGCCTGCCCGATGTAAAGCGAATTCGGTCTGAAAATAATTTTCGATATTTTTGAAAATAAACGCCTAAAAAATATTAGGGCTGAATTATTTAAGGAACTCCCCTTTTTTGTGGCAATAAGCTGCACTAAGCTGTTATTCTTGTCAAAAGTGCTCTGTTCTGGAGAACCACCTACGTCAGACAGACGTAAAGAGAAAAAAGACTAACGTCTGTCTGGTATGTAGACAATGTAGTCGATCTATTAATTTAAAATTTAGCATGCATTACTTTTTTATTTTATAATTTGAAATGATTTATTTAAAAGTAGTATCTGAAAACAAAACATTTTCAATAATCAAACAATATACTTTTTTTTTACTCTGAATTTGTTAAATTTTAGTTTCTTCAATTTGGACCGCTTTAATTTCAAGTAGTGACATTTTTATGGTTCTCAATACATATTATTAAATCAATTTTGAACGCTATAAAATATGAATTGTTTTATTTGAAATTTGAAATTTCAAATTGCCCAATTTCGAATATTCAATTTAAACTATCACAATGTGAGTAATATTTAAGATTCAATTTTCCGACCTGAAAAATTGGAATTATTAATTTTTAATGTCGACAGGTTAAAGCATTATCTAATCTCGAAGAATTTTCAATCAAAGCTGTTCAATTTTATTCATTTAGTTTTTAATTTAGAATATTTCAATTTTAATCTGGTCATATTTTCATTATCCGAAATAAATAATAAATCACAATTGATTATTTAAAGTTGCATTGTGTACATTTGAATTTGAAACTTAATACTAAATATTGACAATTTGAAAATCATCACATGAAAGTAAGAAAAATAATACTTTATTTTCTTTAGCGTTACCAAAAAATTGTAATTTTCATCATTGTAAGTAAGCCCTCGATGAATTGATTCGTATAATATATTATTTTGTATCTTTACAAACTAAAATAATATAAAAGATAATATGATTCCAACTATGGTGATTCCGAAGAGGTGCTGGCCTCAAAAAATGATTTTTCCATTCATTTCTCAAAGATATAAAAGTGGCTTGTTCTCGCAACAGGAAAAGTGTAATTCGGGTGAATGACAGAAGTGTCTTTCCTTCGGAGGAAGCAGTAATAGATAATTTGATTAACTTTGTGTTTTGTGGAATTGAGGAAGGGGTTACAGTAGAGTGCCCATGTCTTGTTCTTGATCTCTGTGGAAGACTTCCTTACCACCTTGTGGTCACTGGTCAGCCCTATTTTTCGTGCATCCTGATACTACTAATTTCGCTCCGATAGGAAGTGCCACAGCATAGGAAGCGTGCTTTGTTGCTTGTTAATTCCACGTAAGACGAAACACTGCACCTGTTGCGTTTCCTTTCCCTTCATCTTTTACACGAGGATGCTCTCACCTTAAGGCCACATAGGGATAAAACAATAATTAGTTCCTTCCAATGCCAAGAGTCCAGCTTAAAGGAAATATAAAAAGATATTTTCAAGATTAAAAAATGCTTACTCAATTTTTGTCTTTTAAAAACAGTTATGTAGTTGTTCCCTACCTGTAAACTGTTACTAAATTTAAAGTTCTTTTTGCAGTCGCGCACAATTGTGCACGTCAAACTTATTATAGATAAATGTTAAAGTACATAACTTAGGATATTAGGCATAAACACATTGATAAAGGAAATAATACAGTTAAAAAATTTTAAATGATTACTGACATTAGTTTTTTTCAAATTCAATATTCACGGTTACACTTTCAAGTGCAATAAACTTTTGTGGCAAACCGCATCCTGTACCCTCTAACAACAAAGAGTACTCAAAGGATTTTAACAGGCCGCTCCTGAAAAGCTGACATAAAATTTGAATGTGTTCTTTGATAATTGTAAAATATTTATAGAATTGTACTGGTTAATATTTTTTAAATAACGAGAAATACACCAGAACTTGAAAAATATTCAATAATAACGTAAAAAGGAAACAAAAAATAAAGATAGTGAAGTGTAGATATAGAGAAATCGTTGCAAGAAATTATGAGAAAGAAAGAACAAGATACATTAACAAAAAATTATATAACTTAAAAAATTATTTAATAATGAGAAAATTTAAGATAATAGATAATTTATAAATGTCGGGCTAGCGCAATATCGTACCAATTCAGGAAAAGAAGGAAGAAGCACGCCTATTCAGAAAAAGTGGCAAGAACGTACCCATTCAGAAACAGAGCCAAGAAGATGTCGCTTGGGGAAAATAGCCAAGAAGGTGTCTATTCAGAAAAAGAAAGAAAAACGTACCTATTCAGAAATAAATTTTTTATACCCCAATTTAGATTGGTAGCATTGGCAGCATTTGAAAAAAGTAATTTTAAGAATGGTTTTATTTTCCTCCATTATGTTATTAAATAACACTAGTTTACAGCCAAAATGTACAATCAATGCACCTATTTTTTTCCTATGTATTTTGGCTCGCTAAACTCGAAAATCACATTAAAAAATTTTTTATGGATGGGTTTTCGAGATATGATTTTTTGAAATTTGTTTCCATTTTTTTCGGCGGTGGCTTCACATGTTAGGCCATATATTGAGTTATAAACGTCAGATTGTTTAGGTGTTATGTCCCAAAATATATGAGAAAAGTCCATTTTTTGCGCCAAAGTAAAACTCGAAAATTCACTCTGTCGCCATGAAAAAATAGAAAAATTGAAATTATGTCCAGTTTCTTATTTTTTATATATAGATCGAAATTTTAAGAAAAAAAACTAGGTATTAATGAAGAAAATATATGCATCAATACCGGAGATACCGAGTGTACAAAGGGATGGGCGGTACCGATACTATTCTTTGAGCATCGAGTATAAAATACTCGATACTTTCAATTCTCGATTCCGATTCTAAAAAAGTATCCATACTAGTATATCGATACTATTTTATGATATCGAACTCGCCGATTCTTCTTTCTTTTATTGGCTGATGCTGATCTAAATATACCTTCCGGTTAGTAGCAAATCGGATTTGAGTGTCAAGCAAAAATGGGTATGGAATATATATTGTTATTTTATTTCATGCATGTATTTCTTCATAACACTGGGTTACAATGAAAAAATGTGTACATTCAATTTTAATTTCAACAGGTGTAAATATGTCGCTCAAAATTCATTTTCAGAACGCAATCATAAAAATGGCGTGTTTTCATGCCTCCATAGACAAACACAAAAGTACGCTTTTTGAGCGGCGTCTGGCGGTGCGTTGGACGAGTTACAAAATAGGGTTCAGTAAGCACGGCGTGACGTAGGGTTAAAAAAAGAGCCTTGTTTGAGCGTGCTCTCGTGTATTTTCGTAACGCTAGAGAGAGACCGTGGATGACAAAGATAGAACGAGAATTCATAGCGGATTGATGAGTCGATGTTTCTAATGAAGAGTATAGCGTGTTCCTATCGCCTCGCACATTATACTTTGTTGTCTCATTCACGCTCGTTAGAACAAAAATGCAGTAGAGCTCATGCGTACCTTCACCGACTCAAAACGTGATTTTGCATTTTTCCATGGAGACAATGAAATCACGCCATTTATGATTTTGTTCTGAAAAGTATCGTTCGTGATTGCTGTGGACTGACGGCTTTTCTTTTGAAGCTCGTTTCAAAAAGGCCGTCTGTCCACACTAGTCACGAAATGTACTATTTTTGCATTCCCACTTGGATTTTTTCCCGGAAAATCTCGGTGACGTAAGTCACGAACACGGTGAAGGTTTGACCAAGAAATGAAAGCCATTGAGCAGCGCTACCAAGGATATTGGGATGCAAGAATGTTGGGAGATTATATTTGGTTCCTCATCAGAGAAACGGAACCTGCGAAGAACATTAGAAAAAAGCAGGGTCCAACATTATTTCTAATCTAGTCATGCAATATTGAAATTCATAATTAAAAACGAATAAAATAAATTAAATAAATGTTTTCTATACAAAAATGAAAAAAATAGAAAAACAGAATAAAATTTGAATTTTGGTACCTTCAATCAATTGCTCATATCTCCGGTATTTATGCATATATTTTCTTCATCGATACCTTTTTTTTTCTTAAAAATGCGATCTATATATAAAAAATAAGAAACTGGACAAATTTGAATTTTTATATTTTTGCATGTCGATAGAATGAATTTTCGATTTTTATTTTGGCGTAAAAAATGGACTTTTCAATGGACGAAGAACGAGCTTAAGGCCCTTGATGTCACCACACGTTAGATCATGCATATGCATAAAAGCTTGCATATCAATTCGTCAGTTCCGCGATTATAAATTTCATGCCGTCAAGGCGGACGCGGACTTCTGAATCTCCAGTGTCTTCATAACCGAATTGTTCTAAGTACAGCTTATATCGTTGCGAATGGCAGAGATCCTCTCCTAAAGATGGTCAGGAACCACAAGATGATTGGCGAAGGAGCGTTCCTTTACAAAGCCGCGGAGCAAGCGGCCGAGACCCTTGGCCTGAATTTTAACATCAGAAGTGAGGAAAGTGCACTTTTGCTTTTCTCAAATCATGAGGGCTTAATTCAGGTACAGAGGGTTTTATTTTCGCATGCCAGGACGGTGCCATTTCCACCTTAGCATACCGTGAGCGCATTTTACGTCAAGAAGTTCCCAGTGATAGGTGCAGAGCGTGTGCATGAGCACACGCTGAGTACCTAGAACACATACTATCAGGGTGTCCGACCCACGCAGGAATTACGTATATCTATAGACATAATGCGGCCCTAAGAGTGCTTTATTACCATCTTTGTCGCTATTACGGTGTCGGTCGCGACCTGCCCTGCCGATCGCTCCAAGAGAGATAGAGTCGATTCTCCGAAACGAGAAGTGCCAAATTTTCTGGAACTACGATTTTCGGGCAGCAGTCTCCGTTGCGCACCCGAGGCCTGACATTGTTCTCCAAGACTTCGAGAAACGAACTATATTCGTGATCGAATTCTCGGCTCCGTTTGAATACAACATCACTGCAAAGGAGAAAGAAAAAGAGGAGAGGTATCAAGACCTTAAAAGAGAGCTGCAACGACTGTACCCAAAATATTCGGTGCAAGTAGTTGTCCTTGTGATAGGTGCTCTCGGAGGTGCGAAACTATCACTGGTTCGTAAACTTAAAGCCATACTCGCGTGCCAAAAATATGCCAAGGCACTTGCGAGATCGATGCAGAAAGCTGTCATCCTAGGGTCGCTTCGTGCCCGCAAGACACACGAGGGTTTCGGCGGCCTGACGTTGTGATTTCGTCGTTCCCTGTGACCACCCATCTCGCGGTTGTGAGACGTGGCCATAGGTGTTATTTACCGCGGTTCTACTGGGGGCTATTGACATTTTTTTTAGATGGCAGTTGCTCTCAGTGGGACCCTGCGGTGGTTGTTTAACTCTTTTAATATATATATATATATATATATATATATATATATTTATAAACGCAGAACTCTATTGCACAGCCTTATGTACCTTAAAATAGTACTACGGAAATTTAATTATGATATAAATTTACTGTGTAGCCTTTTGTACCGCAGAATTCCATTGCGCAGCTTTAAGTTCGGAACTGGCTACTCTCGTGGTTAGCGACGACCCGGAAGCCCCATCGAGGATGACCCTGATGGGTAAGAGTTCGTGGTTAGTAGGGTGGAAGTATCAGCGTAAATTCGACTGAGCATCGAAAATCGGGTGGCTTTAAATTCCCAACATAGCCAAGACATGAACTACCGTGTCGTGGGTTGAATGTTACCAGGGTGTGGTGACCTATGCGGTGTCTCTGGGATATCGGGCGATCTTTTAGAGTGAAATTACCTTATATCTACAAGCTGTAGAGATTGCTCAAATATTTCCGTAGCCACTCGAGGGAACAAAATGAGTTATTTCAAAAATCAAAAATAAAACACCCAGGGGGAGTCGGCAAGGACCCCTTTGGGAAAAGAATCTTCTACTGTGAAGATGGAAATGACCGGAGGAGCCTTAGAGCATACTTCGGATTCTATAAGTGGGGAACCATCCAGGAGTTACCCTGGCGTAGTGGGAGTTTGGGACTTAGGTGGACTTACGTGCGATGTTGAAGCCCGGAGGTCAAATCAAACGGCTGTACCACGACAAGCTAAATTTTCGGAAGTTGCTAGGAAGAGATTGACAGGAAAATTGTTCAATCAATCGGATACAACAAGCAGCCAAATGTGAACTTCAAAGAAGCCCTATTATGATAGCAGCACCCCGAATAAAATCAGGGAATACAAGAAGATGCTAAGGGGTCTAACAGCCTCTTATAGGCAGGCCCTTCAAAGTTACCTAAAAAAGGTTATAGTCACTGAGGGGCTCACAAGAATCAAACTCGATGACAACTAGTTTAAGGCAATTGAAGCGGCATTAGAGATGAAAATCAATGTGGTGCTACCTGGAGAAGTCACCCCAAAATTTGACGATGGCCGCTTCAGAAATGATGCTTGTATCGTCATCTGTTCGAATGAACTGTCCTGAACTTGGTTCATTGAAGCTGTTGGCGGATTACGACCTTGCGTGGGAACTAAGATCAAAGTGATCGAGAGCGAAGACCTCCAAAGGCCAGTAAAGCTGCTGGCTTGGATTCCTGGCATATCCGCGGAACCAACAGCAGTACTTAAAAGGGTAAGAATCCAAAATCCGACCACGAAAACCGGAGGATGGAACGTTATCGATGTCAAAATGGGTAGTCGAGCTACCCAACTTGCAATAACTGCAGAACCAGAAGTAGTTTAGAGTCTCAAGTAGATCGACTGCAGGCCTCACTATGGGTTGAAGAGGATCAATATGAAGAACCTCTTAACACCCAAAATTAGACCCGAGGACTGAGCTCCGGATTTGTCTTAGGAAAAGGTGCAGGAGACAACTGGAAGTTAAGATCGACACTAGTGTCTGCTTTCTTAAGCAGACGTTTGACTAGTGATGCCCTTCAAACGAGAATGACAAGGCGGAGGTCGAGGAACGCAAGGAAGTATAGCTCGAGGCCTCGCATTTAAAGCCAAAGCAAGGCGGCCAAAATTTAAGGCCTTGCGTTCTTGCGTTCCTCGACCTCAGCCTTGCAATTCCACATCTCGGACGGCATCACTACGTTTGACAGCGGAACAAACGGCTTTTGCCTTAATGCAAGAACCATGGACCTGCAAGGAAAAAGTTAGAGGCTTAAGTAACAAGAACAGATCAGTCATTTATGATAGTTCCGTAGAAATACCTAGGGCAGCACTTTATGTCAGAGGTGATATTAAAATTGAACTACCAAGGTTCTTTTCTAGAGATTTGGGGGCTATAAAGAACAAGAACCATTTAGGAAGCAGGCGCCAACCTATGGCGATTTGCTCAGCGCACCTACCATTTGACTCGCAGGACCCACCCCTATCTCAGAAATGGAGAAATTTGGTGGACTACAGCTGCGTTAAAGGATGGCCATTGTTTATCAGTTGTGATGCTAACGCACATCATTCGACTTGGGGTAGTATGGGCATGAACCAGCAGTTTGTTAGGCGAAATAATGAGCAGAATCATGTCTCGCGAACAAAAAGATTTTGCTGTCGACATCCTACAAAAAGGTATGAACAAAGCCTATGAGGACAATTGTCCTTTTATTATTAAGAAAACAGGCAGGGATGCACCCTGGTGGAATCCTAGACTTAAAGACCTGAAAAAGGATACCTGACGCCTTTTTAACAGGGCTAAAAAGAATGGGAATTGGCACTTGTACAGGGCAACTTTAACAAGATATAATAATGAGATACAAAATACCGTAAGGGACTCATGGAGGGGGTATTGTCAGGAAATCGAGAATATATCTGACACTGATAGACTCCAGAAAACCTTGAGGGGTAACTCATCAGTCAACTGAAGGCATCAATATTGCCTTTGGGCGAAATGGCTCAGACGACTAATGAAATCCTAGAGCACCTGATTAGGGTACACTTCCCAGACTCGGAGTTGGATGACAGGAATGAGGGGGCAGCCCATAAGTCAAACCCTTCAGAAGGGCCAACTTTTAGAGCCAGAATGGAAGATTGGAAAGTAGCCAGTCGTATTGTCGCTCATTCAAAAAAAAAAAAAAGATGGGAAGTTAAACAATTCAAACCATTTAAAGCTGCATGAGATATTAAAATATTTCCTGCATTAATTCGGGCATCTTTCGGGCATGTTTAACAATGGGATAGACCACGGTAGCATGGAGGAAGGTAAAGGCAATCTTCATTCCAAAGCCGAGAAAGAGGAAAACCTAACGGAAAAACCTCTCCATAGGAATCAATCTGTCTCTCAAAAAGGCAGATCTACCGTAGATGCTCTTTATGCGTTTCGCAGGAGCATGCGAGATATTGGAAGGGGACCAAAAAAATTGTGCATTCTAAGAATTGCATATGTGGTCCGTCTACTCATAGGACCAATAAACTCTTGAACATGGAAAGAAGTCCGATTAATGTCGTAGTAGGGTTGCTTACTGGACACTGCCGACATCTCCTGCAAATCAGTGTATGCCTTTATGGTAAAGACTGACCTTATGGGAGATAGTTAAATTTGAGGATATAGTAAAATAGGTTTTACCTCAGCGCTATGGGCATTTATTGCCCTGCCTTCCCGTATAACAATAATAAATTAAAATATTAAAACTAGCAAATTCTACGACAATCCTTTTCTAAAAAGAACATGCATTTTGGCCAATTTCACGCGTAACCATAACGCTAACTTCATGTGTACTCCCTCAACCGTATTGTTCAATTTAGTTGGCTATTGACATCTAATGTAAGTCACAGAAGAATCATTCAATATCTTCTGATTTTTCGAGAGCAAGATAAGCTGGCGAGACTACTCGGGGGCAAAAGATTCGATAACTCGATAATTCAAGACGGCGCAAATTTCAAAAGAGTCAACATTTCTGGCTTAATTATAATAAATTAATAAAACTGTTTAAAAATTAAGAATACAAATAAGTGCATTTGAGTCGAGTTAGTTATAAATTTGGTGAAATTCATTGTTAGTTTCTCTAAAAATAGGGGAAACGGAAGAAAGTATGAAAAACGGCCGGCAAAAAGATTTTCAGAATTTAAATGTGCAGGACTTTCTAAAGGGGACTGGTCCTCTGCTACCTCTACCTAAACCAGTAAACACATTTTCAAAATTAACAAAAAATGGAAATTTTGAATCATCTCGAAAACAGTCCGAGATGCGTGAAAGCTAGCCAAAATTTAAGGATTTTGCAAAGGGGGTTATCGGTCCATTTCTATAATTATGTCGCTGCGAAGACCACTACTCCACAGGGTGTGAAGCAAAGCTATGAGAAGTAGCCTTAAGTATACTGAAGATTACTGCACAGCCTTTTATACCGTTGAACCCAATTGTCGAGCCTTATGTTTTTTTCTCGTGAAGAATGTTTAGAAAACAATTTCGATAATAATAAACAAGAATTTCGTATTTTATCTAAATCGACAAAATGCATATGTGTTGTTACATTGTTTTTTTTTTTTAAGTTTTTCGCAAGTTATTAATGAATTAATGACTTTATTGCTTCACTGGGTCGGGATCATGTGACAAGCGGCAAGTCACATTTCGGCATATCACAGTCGCGATAAGTTACATTGGGGCGTCTCTTATACGGAGAAATTTGAAGTCCACAACAAATTTCAGCGTTGTCACTTGCCGTGAATGTGACGTGCTGCAAATGTTACTTGCCGCTTGTCACATGACCCGACCCCGCTTCTCTAACAATTGATAATTATTTAATATAATGATTTACAGGCGTACGTGTTAATAGATTTGATTTTTCAATGTGAAAGACAATTTTCCCAACAGTTTTGTGCAAGTAATTAATGAATTAATAACGTTGAAAGTTCTCTATTATATTAAAGAAACATTAATTGTCACAGAAGCACCAAAGTTATTAATTCATTAATTACGTGACAGAAAAAACTGGCAGTTCACAAAAGTTGCGGCTTAAATAAACGATACCACACTGGAAACACCAGTTCTCGTAAGATCACTGAAGTTAAGCATTGTTGGGCGCGGTTAGTACTTGGATGGGTAACCGTTCAGGAATACCTGCGTGCTGTTGGCCCGTCGTGGGTGTGGTGGGCCCACATTGGTAGTAAATATCCACCTAGAAACACTACCCGAATCGGGTAGTGAGGCAATGAACTTTCGAGTTCGAACTGCTAATCAATGTATGTATGTATGTATGTATCTTCTAGAACTTGAGCGGCTTGGGCCGTTTCGAAGTCAGAATTCGAATGGATCTCTCTATCTATACGCGTTAGAAGAAGAGGTCCGTTCCATTTTCGACTTCTGAAACGGCCCCGGATTCCTACTGCTGTGGACACTTGAATCAGAACAACATGAAAGCCCAATCACAAACAAACCGTTTGCAAAGTGGAGTTGCAAATTCGGGATGGATTTACAGTTATCAAGGTACAGTCCCATGTGGGCAGAAAACGTCGGCGTAAAGCAGAAACTCATGACAGTGAAAGAGACAAATATATCAGTCCGTCTCTTTCACTCGCATGTGTTTCTGCTTTACGCCGACGTTTTCTGCCCACATGGGACGCCAGCCTCAACCGATGACTTAAGACGAACAGTTTCTTACACATGAATGCGCTTTTATGTTTACAAGTTTGCTGCATAACCTGCAAATTATATTTATCAAGTCATTACAGCCCAGGCGCGGATCCAGGGGGGGCACGGACCCCCCCCCCCACGAAACACCAGACTGAGGGGGGAAGGATTTTTTTGTTGACCTCTTTTAGCGGGGTTCCCACCCAGCTCTGTGCCCCCCCCCCCCTAAACGTCAGATGAGTGCGCGCGGCGCTGTTTACATATAGGGCCGACTTGCTACGAAATGCATGGTATAAATGAGAAAAGTGATATTTTTCAAAGTTCTGCTAAACTTTTCTTCGTTTTTTCCAAAAGAATAAAGATAAATAGTTTGAACATCGAATATGGAAAAATAATCGAAAAAATAGTGTAAAAATTTGAAAATAAATGCGATTAAATAAGTTGAAAATAGCTTAAAATTAAAATCAAATTAAGTAATTCGTAAAAATGTGAATATTGTTAATATTATTTACTTTGCTATAAAAATAAACGTTATCGTTTGTTTTTAACCAGAAAAATACTTTATAAAGTTATTAATACGGAACTAATTACTTAGTTTCTGTGAAAACCCCTCAAAGATAATTTTATTTCTATTTACTTGCATTTACTTATTTGTAAAACTTACAGAATTTGTTAAAAATAGGTAATAATGTTTATTTTGATAGCAAAATAAATAATATTAACACTATTTAAATTCATAAAACTTATTTCAGTAGACCATTTTACCTATCGCTCACTGCGCATGTGCAATGTACTTTCTGTTGTACCCAGTTGTTGCGATCATTTTTGCTCGTTGAACACAGTGAAAACAATTTCCTTTAATTTTTAAACAATTGTGACAAGTTATCGAAAAAAATTTCAAAGTGAAAATGAATTTCAATGAAAAAGAAAGTGAGTAGTTACGGCTCATGTAAAAGTGATAGTCGTACCAAAGCATACAAGGAACATAACCTCTTCTACTTCATAAGTTTCCCGAAACCTTGTTTACAATAGAGAAGTGGTCGTATTAGGAAAGAAGACTTCAAGAAACATTTTGACGAATGTAATAATAATTGCTTGAAACTTAAAACCTCTCAATTGTGCCTCCTTTAAACTTATAACCATGATCCTTCATCAATTTGTGGACCGATGTCCCTTCCTTTTTCTACGCATTCCTTTACTCTGCAATTATATTTTCAAATATAATAATAATTAATAATAATAGTTTATTTGATAAAAATACATTATTAGGTTTACATAAACAAATTACAGAAATTCATGTTATTTTCTAACAGATATACTTAAATCATTGTTCTCGGATCTAGTTATTTGCATCCTGATATTAGTCCTATCTTACTTGGGATCAAACATGATCATGCAAGTGGTTCCGGCGTCTTACGTATTAAAATATAGTATTAAAATCCTCCCCTAATCGCCAGCGCCTCTTTAAGGTAAACAGCTATATATATTGTTAAATATATATCAAATTATATTGTGACAACTTATAATAATAATAAATTACAGTAACAGTAATAATGTTGCATGCAAGCACGAAGTGTGCATTTTTGTTTTTATTATGTTTTCAATGTATTATGAGCTTTATTTAGTTACAATATTTTTGCATATTGTCAATTTCCTAATTTAATATAATTCATATTTTTGACTGAAATTCAAAAATGTAAGAATATGCTTCCAAATTATATATTCTTTTGTAACGGATTTGGCATTTTCCGTAAATTTCGGCCTTGAAACAACACACTATACAATAACTATTTTTCACCATTTTCTTCCCAAAATACCACCAATTTTATTTTAAAACAATTAAAACACTCAGATCCTGTCTTTTACCTTCAATATTTATTGCAATCACAATAATATAATTAAAATTTAATAATATTAGAAACTTAACCTACTACAAACCTGTTTACAAGTTCAGCTTTTTTACCACTATTAGGTTGCTTCCGGCAACTTAAACACCGTCTCAATTTAGCAAAACTATGTTTTTCTATTTCACACTTGCCCAAATTCGCACCCGGAACATCATCTTCATTTAATTTCACTCCGACAAAAAGTGCAACTGTATACATTTTTACAAAATATGAGCGCAACTTTCATACTACGCGGGGTGCACATGGCAGCTGCACATGCGCAAATAAACTTCCGATAGTTAGGTAAAATGGTCTATTAACATTTTTTTAATCTCCTGCCATTTTTATTTGTTTTAGTCGCATTTATTTTTAAATTTGTGTATTATTTTGTCATTTATTATTCCTCTTTCGATGCTAAAACTATTTAACTGTATTTTTTCGGCAAACGAGCGAAGCAGAACATAGTAGAACTTTACAAAAATATCACTTTTTTCATTTTCACCATTCATTTCGTAGCAGGTCGTTCCTATAGATCAAAAACGCCGTCAATTTGCCTGCGGTTACCTCTCATCTATTCAAATTGGGATAATATTTTTTACTAATTTTCTTCATTAAATTATGTCCGTCAGAGTTCTATCACATGTATGCTTCAACATAAAAGTTGTGTTATTAACTAGATAAAATGTCGAAGTGGGCAAGGCGAAAAAAATGTTCTTTGGAAAAAGTTTCTATTAAAATTGGTTCCTTTGTAGGTCTAACTGGTGGCTCCTTTGGAACAAATTCAACAATTAGGGTTCCTTTTCAGCATGAGGGGTTCCTTTTTGTTGCAGCTCCTTAGGAACCAAAAATTGGTTCTAATAGAAACCCTAGCTTTGCTTGTGGTGCAAAAAACTATTGGGCTTTATAATAGTTATTTGTGATACAAGTGCGCAAAATAGGTGATTGTGTGCCAGTGTGAATTTTGCAGCATAAGTCTACGTTTTCGCACTTGCTTCGCTCGTGCGCTAACCACAGACTCATGCTTCGAGCCGCAGGCGAATGATGCAATCACACGAGTTACCAATCACCTATGCGCACGTGTATCACACGCTATTTTTTGCAACCCCCGTCCGAAAAAGTTGCTAGGAGGAGGTAACGAAAAATACTAATTTTATATTGCATAGAGTGGAGTAAAGAAATTTTTTTGAAAAAAAAACACAAAAAAAAGTTAAAAATTTTTTTTTTTTTAATGTTTGAAACAAAATGTTTTTTAAACAAAATTTTGGAAAAAAAATGTTTGAAAAAAAATGTTGTGACAAAAAATTGAAAAAAAAAAATTTAGAAAAAAAAATTTGAAAAGAAAAAAATGTTGAAAAAAAAATTTGGAAACAAAAAAATTTTGTGGAAAAAAAATTATTTCAAAAAAATGTTGGCGTTTATGCTCTTTTGCCAGTGTCTAAAGTACCTCATCTCGAAAGTGCGCATGCGCAACTTTCTCACCAGTGCTTAAGGTAAGCCATCTTCAAACTGCGCATGCGCGAAAATTATTCGCAAACAGTCTGCTCAAATAAGGTCCTTTAGGCACAATTCAGAAGCATATAAAACGTCAACTTTAGAGGTGAGTGTTGCAAAAATTTAATTTATTAACGCACACGCACTATATCGATTTAGATAAACTAAAAATTCTTGTTAATTATCATCTGAAATTGTTTTCTAAACATTCTTCACGAAAAAATACAACAAAACATAAGGAACTTTTTATTTTCATTGTTAAAACTAGTGTCACTCTCGAGGGGTCGATCACTCTGATTTTTCGTGTAGCAGGAATATGTCCCTTAAAGAATATTCGGGAATATACAGAATATTTTGGAATATTTGGGAATACAAAGAATATGAAAAATATGGGAATATGAGGAACTATGTAGGCATATAAGAGGATATGAGGGAATATTTGGGAATATACGACAATATTTCAGAATTTGCTGTCCCCTCCCGCCCTCTCCAAATCTTGCTAAGATTTTATAAACTTAGGGAACGAAATTACATATAGGTAAAATATAAACTCTGTTAATTAAATAAACGTGCAAGGCGACGGGCGTGGAGGTGTGATTCAGGTGAAAATTGGTCAGGTAGGTGAGTGTAGTGAAGGGGTTGTGTTAGTGTGGGGGGGGGGGCTGTTTTGTAAGGTTGGAAGGGTTAAAAGGAAAGTTGAAAGTGCTAATTTGGAGGTTAGTTGCCGAGGACGGAAAAGTGAGAGGAAAGATAGGGGACAGCAGATCGGTAAGGTAGGCCAGCATGTATGTAATGAGGAGCCCAGTGGGGTCCGGAAGAGGGCAGCAGCGGGTAGAAAACACTACAGAGGGTCTAGAGACAGTGTGGCAACCTAGTGTAACTCTCGCTGATTGGCTCAGTTTTCTTATACATATACTATATATATATATATATTATATATAGTATATATATATATATACTACACTATAGATAACCAATGTTCGAAATGGCGGCATCCGGCCTTAAAATGGCGGCATCCGGCTAGGTTGCCTCACTGTCTCTGGACCCGCTGTAGATAACACCGGTGCTGATGATCTCACGGAGGCCAGCGAAACAGGGAGGGGTAAGGGTGAAGCCGGAGATAGTTCCGATAATGGAAAGGTTCAGTTTACTACGCCGGGGAACTTTGGGTGGGGAGAGAAGGAAGGGGCGGTAGCTGACAGGAGTACTCGAGGTAGGGCGTCAAATCGGGAACTGCTTAATAGATCCAGATCTGGTAGTTTAGGATCGAGACAAGTTTTTGATAAATGAAGGCAGGGGGAGTGTTTACGGATAAAAGTGATAAGGGCCTGCAAAAGCGAGGGGATGACGTATGAGAGGAGATGAGGAAAGTTAGAGAGAATTGGGAAGAATTGGATCTGGTGGAGCTAGAATGTAAGTCTGATGATTTGAAGAAAGGGGATCAAGGGGTAAAAGAAGGAGAGAGAATAAAAGAAGTGAATGAGAACGTTATCCTAGAAAATGTGAGAATGAAATCAAGATTGAGAGAGTTAGAAAGGAAAATGGAAGTAGAAGAGAAGACGAAACGTAGTAAAAACATAGTGAATAGAGGAATGAATGTGGATAGTGAATCAGGAAGAGAAAAAGTGGGAAAGTTGATGTGGGAAATTGGGGCAAAAGTGCACGTTGAAGAGGTAAATGGAGTGGGAAGGAAGAATGCAGGTAAACCGCCTATGTATATAGTGAAAGTGAGAAATGAGGAAGAAAAAGTTGATATCTTGAGGATGAAGAAAGCTTTAAAGGGGAGGAAACTAAGGATAGGGTAGGATATGACGTCGAATGAAAGAAGAAGAAAGTGGATGATGAAACATAGAGCATGGAGTGAAAGAGTGAAAGGGAACAAGGTATGGATGGGGAAAGACAGAATGTGGATAAATGATAATGTGTGGATATGGGATGATGAGAAAGAAAAATTGAGTCAAGTGTGTAGGGAACATCCATGGCGACGAGGGGAGGAAGTGGAGACTAGGGATATGAGAGAGGAGGTAATGGAAACAGCAGAGGGTGAAAGGAAAGAAGGAGGAGAAGGCGGAGCGACGGGGTTTCCACAAAAGTAGGGAGGGGACGCAATGACGAAAGAAGGGAGAAAGGAAGGAAGAAAGAAGTGAGAGTAGCGTTTTGGAACGTATCAGGGCTAATACATAAAGATGAAGGATTCTGGGAATAGGTGAAGAAATGGGATGTAGTAAATGTTAAGTGAAACCTGGGTAGTTGAGATGGATTGGAGGAGATTGAAGAGGAAGCTACCCAAGGGGTATATGTGGTAGATGCAAAAGGCAAAAAAAGAGAAGGTAAAGGGAAGAAAGAAAGGGGGTATGGTGTCAGGAGTGAGGAATGAATTGGTGGGAGAAAAGAGAATAGAAATGTGATTTGATTAAACGGATGGAGTAATAACGAGAATGGTGAAGACAGGAAGGAGAAAGGTGAGGATAGTGTGCGTTTACAGAAGAAGGGGAGAAGAAGAAGGTTGGAGTGTGATTAGGAAATGGGCGGCGAAAAAGGATGACGAATTGGTGTTGATAGGAGGTAATCTATATGTGTGGGCGGGGGAACAGGAAGGGGAAATATGGGATGAAGACAGTGAGACTTTCAGGAGAAAATCGAAACACAAACAGGTGGACCAGGAGGATAGGATTCTTTTGGAAATTCTGGGTGAAACAGGATGGTTCATTTTATAATGGAAACTCGGAAGGGGATGCGGAAGGTGAGATAACGTTTTCAGGCAAAGGGAAAACAGTAACAGACTACATTTTGGCCGAGGAAAGGATAAGGAGGCTGTTGCAAAGAATGGAAGTAGGGAACGAAATAGGATCAGAACACTTCCATTCACTGCAACGTTGCAAAGTCATTGCAACGTTGAAATGCGGGAATTGGAGAATAGAGAGAAGGAAGAAGGAGGGGACGACAGGGAAGAAACCAAAGATGGACAAATGGGGAGTGGATGAGCTAAAAGAATATACGCAAAGAATGGAAGAAGGGAATATGGTGATTGAAGATGGTGATTGAAGATGGGGGAGGCGTGGATGAGATGTTATGCAAGATGAGGGAAAGGGTACAGAAGATAGTGGAACGAATTAGGCCAAGCGATGAAGAAAGAAGGGGCAAGAGAGAATGGTGGGATGTGGAATGTGTAGAGAATAAAGAGCGTATGAAGTTATCGTTAAAGAATTGGAGAAGTGGAGAGATAGACAGGAAGGAGTATGATCAAAGAAAAAGGGAAGACGAGGAATTACTGGATGAAAAACGACAGGAGGAGAAGGCGAGGTACACGGAGAAAGCAATAAAGGAAGGAAGAGAATGGGAGATGATCAATAGAGAAAAGGGTGGATGAAAAGGAATCAATGAAGAGATAAGTATGGATTAATGGACGGTATATTTCAAGAAATTGCTAGAAGGGACGGATAGCAAGGTCAGGGGAGAAGGTAGAAAGATCAAGGAGGGAGGCATGGAAGGTGGGAATGAGGTGATCAGAGAGGAGGCGAATCAAGCAATTGAGAAGTTAAAAAGAAACAAGGCGACAGGAGAAGATGGGATGGAGAATGAAGCCATGAAATTTGGCGGAAGAAGGGTTAGAGAAGAGATTTGGGAAGTTTGTAATAGAGTTTGGAGAGAAGAAGGATGGCCGAAGGAGTGGAGAACAGATTTGGTTCTTCCTTTATTAAAAAAAGGAGGGGGTAGAAAAGTGGAAGATTATAGAGGAATCACTCTCATGTTAGTAACGTATAAAATATACGTGGAGGTGCTTAGGAAGACATTAGAAGAACAGGTAGAAGAGAAAGAAAGTATTCCACACAATCAAACAGGATTCAGGAAGGGGATGGGGACAGTGGATAACATTTTGGTTTTGAATTATCTATTCAACAGGAACCTGGGACAGAAAAAAGGAAGCATTCGACTCAGTGAATAGGAAAATTTTGTGGAAGGCAACGAAAGAAAGGGAGGTGGACGAAGAGCTGATTGAGAGGATAAAAGAGGTATTTACGGGGACAAAGATAAGGGTGAGTATCGGAGAACAGAAAGGAGAGGAGTTCTGGCCAGGGAAGGGTCTCAGGCAAGGGAGCCCGCTAAGCCCGTTGTTGTTTAGCATATTGTTAGCAGACCTAGAAGAGAGAATGGAAAAGAAAGGTAAAGGGGGTACAGTTCTAGGAAATAAGAAAATATACTCATTAGCGTACGCGGCCGATGTAGTGTTTCTGGCAGAGAATAAAAGTGGAATGAACTTGCTTATGAAAGGATTCGAAGAGTATGTGACAGAAAAAGATCTGAGAATTAATGTGACGAAGACAAACATAGTATGTTTCAGGAAGGGAAAGAATGAAGTAAAGTATGGATGAAAGATAAATGGGGAAATGGTGCAAATGGTAGAGGAATTTTGTTATTTAGGACTCTGGTTCGACGCGGGAGGTGGAAATGATCTGCAGGCGAAAAAAAGGATGGAAAATGCGAGTAAGGTGATGGGTTAAGTGTGGGGGATTGGAAAGAGAAGATTCCAAGAGGACTGGAACATGAGAGTATGGCTGTTTGATTGACTAGTATGGTCAGTGATGTATTATGGAGGGGAGATTTGGGTGTGGAAGGAGTACAAAAAGGTAGAAAACATGCAAGAAAGATTTCTGAGATAAGTTATGGGAGTGAGCTGGAACTGCCCAGGTTATCCCTGCTTAAAATGACGGTTAGGATGATAAAACCGGATAAAGGTGCGGACAGCCCACGTACAATTTCATTCAGTCTCTATCTGGATCACTTTCGGTTCGTAAAATCTTAAACGGAAAACTAGTGACTCTATCCGGACTTTAATCCGGATGACATACGGAAAATAGCATTTTATCTGGCCCTATCCGGAACTTTGTCGGAACATAAGTTAGAAGACTCTTTTCATCTAAGTCCAACAACTGTTTTCTATCTGGATCTATCCGGCTTTGAAGAAAACATCGGAAACAGAAAACTGAATTATTTTCCCGACGGAATCTTATGCGGCCCTATTTGGAGCTATGTCGGAACTTACATTAGAAGACTGTTTTCGTTTAAGTCTAAAAACGGTTTTCTACCTGGATCTATCCGGCTTTGAAGCGAACATCGGAAACAGAAAACTGAATTATTTGCCCGACGGAATCTTATGGGGCCCTATCTGGAACTATGTCGGAACTTACATCAGAAGACTGTTTTCGTTTGAGTCTAAAAACGGTTTTCTATCTGGATCTATCTGGCTTTGAAGCGTAAATCGGAAACAGAAAACTGAACTATTTGACCGACGGAATCTTGTGCGGCCCTATGTGGAACTTTGTCGGAAGTCTTACATTAGAAGACTGTTTTCGTTTGAGTCTAAAAACGGTTTTCTATCTGGATCTATCCGGCTTTGAAGCGTACATCGGAAACAGAAAACTGAACTATTTGACCGACGGAATCTTATGCGGCCCTATCTGGAACTATGTCGGAACTTACATCAGAAGACTGTTTTCGTTTGAGTCTAAAAACGGTTTTCTATCTGGATCTATCTGGCTTTGAAGCGAACATCGGAAACAGAAAACTGAACTATTTGACCGACGGAATCTTGTGCGGCCCTATGTGGAACTTTGTCGGAAGTCTTACATTAGAAGACTGTTTTCGTTCAAGTCCGAAGACGATTGCCTATGTGGCTCTATCCGGCTTCCAACCGGCCATCGGAAACAAAATCGAATTGTTTGCTTGATGGAATCTTATTCGGCCCTATCCGGAAATCTATCGGAACTTATGTTAGGAGACGGTTTTCGTCTAAGTCCGAAAACGGTTTCCTTTCAGGCTCTATCCGGCTTTCAAGCGAATATCGGAAACAGAAAATGGAATTATTTGCCCGACGGAATCTTATGTGGCCCTATCTGGAAATGTGTCGAAATTACATTACACGGAGAAAAATTGAGAAATAATTGTTATGAAGAGTGCTGTATTATTATTATTATTATTATACCATTCAGCCATTTCCCTGTCGGGGTAGGCGTGTCTTGCTCGGTTGGAAAATAGTAGTGTGTAGATGGGTATATAGGTATGAGGTAGATAGGTATATAGGTGTAAGATACATATATTTTAGATTGATCTAGAATTCTCGTGTCATTTATTTAACCCTGGTATCCTAACCTTCACCTTCATGACAAATCCACTACCCCTGGGTTGTATAAAACCCAGTGTCCTGAAAATGGAGTTGTTGTTCAAAAAACCTCCATTTTGCGCTTAAAATGACTGATACAGAATCTTTCAAATATGAAATCATAAATATTAATTTTGGAAATGGTTACAAAAGAAATCTGTAGGTAGGAGTATAAAATAAAAGACAAAAGTTGATGAACCATTTGTCACCTAAACCACGAATATCTCAAAATAGTCAAGATCTCAATATAGTCAAGAATCACTCTACAAAAATTCAACGCCACTTCACTCTTCATCGCACTCCATTCTTGATTCGTTTGATGATTCATTTGAAAAAAAGGAGGGACATTTGGCACTTTTGTACTCTCCACAAATACCTTTTTTGCAAATATAGCAGTTGCTGTAGCTTTTTCGGTCCTTTTTCGAGGGGCAGAAAGCGCACCGACGTTTTAAAGGTGACTGGCTGGTAGGGTAATGGGCCCTCTCCCCACTCTGCAACAAGTGTAGGAGTGCGCAGGCGCAGAAATCTACGCTCTGGGTTGTCTACAACCCGGTGGGCAGGAGACCAGGGTTAAATGACACGTTCGTTCCGCAACACTGCTCCGACCAAGGTTGCTGATCAATCTCTCTAGCGATCACCCCCAGGTGAAGAGCCTCATAAAATTGTTATGTGTGGTTCCCCACTTGGGCCCATTATTATCCAAGGTCTTTGTTTCAGACGTCATTCACTCTATTATCACCCTGTTTACAAACTATTTGTCGCCACACTTTTCTGTCCTGGCATACTACTCTAGCTTCCTTCACGTCCATGTATTTTTTGCATGCAAGCTCTTGTGTTTGTATGGCTTCTAATATCTCTTCGGATTACTGTCTCATTCACAGATTCTAACCATTCTTTCGGCGGTCTACCTCTGGGCATTCTGCCATTAACTTTACCTTTATACACTTGTTTGGTCAGTCGTTCATCTTTCATTCTTTCAAGATGACCGAACCATCTTAACTGATTTCTTTCCCATGTATCAACTATTGTCTCTTTTGCACCACATTCTTTGAGGATTGTCTCGTTTCGGACTTTGTCCATCAGTGTTTTTCCGCATATTATGCGCAGAGGTTTCATGCCGATCGCGTTAATTTTACTCCTGTCCTCTTCTTGACAGGTCCATGTATGGCTACCGTATAGTACAATCGGTACGAATATAGAATTATGTATGGCCATTTTAGCTTTTTTTGATATGTTTTTATTTCTGAGAATGGACCCTGCTCTACCGATAACCTGCTTACCCTTATTTATGCGCCTAGTTGATAGTTAGTTGATAGTTGTAATGTAGGCGGGGGGGGCCCGTGAGGACCCACCCCTGGCGCTCAAGCTATAAAGCCTATTGTGCCATACCCGTGTTTATTCTCAAGGCAATACTACGAATCCGGCCATCCTTCGCCGAGTGTTTTTGGATCTCGGTGGGTTTTCGTTGTTATCAACGTTCTGAGATTATACCTCTCAGGTACCAGGCATATCTATCGCACAGTAAATGACGCCCTCCTTTGTTGATCAGGCAAAGTGATCCGCACCCACTCTGTCATTCGGCAGCCTCCCTAGCAGGCTAGGGTGTACGGAGCGATCCCTTTGAGGTCATCAGGTAGATGCACAGATTCGAAGCAGTATCCCGGTGTGTTATGTAATGTATGTGTGTGTTCATTACTCGAAATCGGCCAGCGACCATCGAGCGTGGTGCCTCCTGTAGGAGTCCTCAAACGCAAGAAGAGCGCTGACTCATTTTCGAGTCTTCACAGAATCGGCTTCGACCCCCAAGGCTAGTCCCCTCGACATGGAGCCCCACCTTGGTATGATACCAGCTTTTTCTGAGAGGACCTACAGTTTAAGGTGGGTTCCGAACCACCGAAGCCCCGGTAGAAGTACATAGAAAAATTTCCATTGGTACCCGGCTCAGGGATCGAACCCCGGACCTCCTGCATGGAAGTCCGACGCGCTATCGTCTGAGAGTATAGTACAGTCGGTACGAATATAGAATTATGTATGGCCATTTTAGCTTTTTTTGATATGTTTTTATTTCTGAGAATGGACCCTGCTCTACCGATAACACATTGTTTTCTCAGTTTTTCCTTCAAACACCATGATTTTTGTTTTATTTACGTTAATTTTAAGGCCCATGTTCTTCATGCTTGTATTAAGTTTATTCAACATTCTTTGCAACTCCTCGATTGATTCTGCCATAATAATCTTGTCCTCTGCGAAAGCTAACCCACGTACCTTCACTGTTTCGAGATCTACACCTTCTTCGTCGAAGAGGGCCATTCTTAGACACTTATCCATAAATATGATGAATAGCCATGAGGACATAACGAATCCTTGTTTCACGCCTTGCATAATATCGAACCAGTCACTCAGTTTCCCATTTACGCTTACAGTTCCTTTACTACCTGTATATATTGTTTTTATTGCTTATAGGAGCCATCCATTGACTCCGTACTCTTTAAGGACTTTCCAAAGTTTACTTCTATTTACCTTGTCAAATGCTTTTTCTAGGTTAACAAATGCACAGAAAAATTTCTTTCCTACTCTCAAGCTTTTTTCTGTCTTAAGCTAAATATCTGATCTGTACATGATCTTCCTGGCATAAATCCACTTTGGACTTCCCATATCTTTTCTTCTGTAATTTTCATCACCCTACGAATAAGTATTTTGAGTATATTTTACTTTCGGTACTTATTAAGCTGATACCTCTGTAATTACTGCAGTGGGAAAAGTAAACTCAGTTCGATCACTGTGACGTCATCAGTTGAGAAATCGACAACTTCGTCGTCTCGAGACGAGTCTCCGTAATCGCATTTCCATCGCGGGTGTTGGACAAAATATTTTGTTGTTAACATATCTACTATTACATCTTTTTTTAAATTAATGTTCTTAGGTTGAAAAATCAACTCCTTCGTTAAAAGTTGAACTACTTTCTTAAAAATTTATTTTTTGGTATAAAGATTTACAATTTTAGTTGAAAATTCAATATTTTGGATGAATCTTTTTTTCTTTATTGTCTGGAAAATCTTTCTTGGTTGAAAATTCAACTCTTGTTGAAAATCTGTCTTTTTGATTGGAAAGTTGATCTCTTTTGGTATAAATTTCATCTTTTTTTTTCAATTCAACTGTTTTTGATTTGAAATAAAAATCTTTTCGTGGTTAAAATATTATCAATTACATTTTGTGTTGAGAATTCATTTTGTTTGTTTAGAAATTCAACTAGGTAATTTATACACGGCCCCTTAAACCAGATTAGACCATTTAAAAGTTAAGCATTAAAACTTTATTAAGTTCAAAAAAAGATATGTAAAATTAAATAATATCAATTCAGAAAACCTAACAATTCCACTTCATAATTGGTCATAATAAAACAATAAACAATTTCGAAATTAAAGTAATAATATATGTTAAAACTTAAACAATTTTGAATTTGAAGTATTTCAAACTAACAATCTAAAATTAGTTATTCGAAGTCAATAACTTTTAAACTCCTATAAATTACAAGTAAATTATTATACAATTTATGTGCAATTTATAATAATTGCAAAGACACCAGATAAAAAGCTATACAAATACAATCGGTGAACGGAAGGGAAGGAATCGGGGAATTGGAGAATATAATGTTTCAGAATATTTGTGAATATTTAGGAATTTTTCGGAATATGTGGGAATATGTAGAAATATGAGGGAATATAAAGAATATCAAGAATATTTGGGAATATCAAGAATATCTGGGAATATCGAAAGGATATATGAGAAAATTCAATGAGTGTACCAGGAATATCGGAGTGATCGACCCCTCGGTCACTCTTAAACTATTGACTACATCAAAAAATGTTCCACACAAAAAATGTGTAATTTGTTGAGATCTACACTTTTTGCAATATTAATTTTTGGTCGATTTTTTTCGAAAAATAATGATTTCACCAAATAATGTGGCACAAAAAAAGTTGTATTTTTACGAATTACATCATTTTTCTGTAGAATATTTATATATATGTAAAATAAATATTTTTCAAAATAAATAATGAAAACCATGAAAATAGAGGCCGTTTCAAAAATTCACTGTAATTCAGAAAATAAAATGCACAGAAAATTATCTGATGCTTTTTTTGAAGGTTGAATGTCTGAATTTTCATATAATATTCACATTTAAACTTTGGACTATAACAATTAACTCAATGTGAAAATGGTAAACTTGATGAAAAGAAGTTTTTTAGCCTTCTAAATATTTATGTAAAAGCAAACATAAAGTCTTAAATAAAATTACTTCCATGACATTTTTATTAAGTGAGTATAATATACCTCATAAATTTATAGAAAAGCGAGATCAATGAACATGAAAATTAGAAATTGGCAGCTCTCTTCAGTTTGGTGAAATTATAGAAATTTAGTGAATTTATAGACAGCTTTGACGATGGCATTATTTTTTTCGTCTTTAACTTATGTTTATGGTAAATATTTTCCCTAAAACGATATTTTCTCTTGAATGAATAAATTTAGCGATTACATTTTTCAATCGGTTGTGAATTGCCTTTTTTATACAGGTTTGAAAAAAAGTAAAATTGACGATGAAATAAAATTTAAAAAAAATGCACGTAAAGATCTGATTCGAAAAATCGAATACTTCGTTTTTTAGAGTTTTAGGACACCTCCTATTGGTAAAAAAAATCATTAGCTAAATCACTGACCCATAAATAAAAGTTGGATTATAATTTCAACCCCAAAAAATAACCTTAAAATTTCTACGAAATAAAGCATATTTATATTTCTTTATTAAAAAGAAATATATTTGCCAGGGTAGAAATAGTTGAAGATATTTTTTCAGGATTTTTAACACTGAAATTTGTACGATTAGACAACAAAACACCATTTTTCGTATTTTTTCATTTCAATTCTTTAAAGAAAAAGCATAAACCTCCAGTATGTTCGAAAAATATTGAAAGCATATGACGTCACATCTAGGTGGCGGCAAGGCGCGACAGAAATACAAGTTTAAAAAGGGTATACTTTTTTCTTTTTCAAATTAAAATTCCAAAAATTTTATTTTTTTAAAGCCATACTCATATTAGAGTAAATAGGTTCATATTCAAAAATAAAACAAATTTGGTGGATGACCCTATTGTGCAGCATCTGAAGCAAGGCTCTGCTGAACAGTTTTGTGGCCTTTTAATACTTAGCCGTTTCCTTCCTTACTGCAATTTTTTGTTAAATAGCTTAAATCAACACGAAATGAGATACAGTTAAAAATTTGGAAAATTAAATAAATGTCACTGATGAACTTTTATATGGTCCTAAATTAATTGAATTACAAACAAATGTATTTTTCATAGAAATTATCATACCATACTAAATTTTCATGTAAGCCATATAAAGTTTCAGTAAGTTAATGCAGAATGTTAAACACGATATCCCACTTCGTGTGGAAACAAGTTGTTCCAAGAAATTTTGGTAAGGTAAATACCTCATAATATTTTCTGCAACTTCTTCACATGCCTTCTTGGTAAATAAAATTTTATGTAAAAAATGCAATGTTTAGTTAAAAATAAATCTGACTTTGAGAAAAATTTACACTATAATAAATATCGGTTTGCTGAAACTCTAAAAAATGGTAGGAATAGCAGTTTTGAATTATTAATAAGAAATTGAAGACAGTTACCAAAAAAAGGATTTCAAAAAAATAGCTTACTGAATATTTTTAATTGGAATTGAAAAGAAGGACTTGCATTTGACTATATCCCCACCCCTCGGTGTATATCAAATAGATGATTATTAATTTTCGGTAATTTTTAATTATTAATATAAAACATTTATTTGACTTATTCCATTCAACCTTGCTTCTAAGGTGCATCAACAATTAATTTAATTTCCATTCAATTTAAAGTAATGTATTATAAAACCTAAAATTGTCATTAAACGGCTTAATGTATCGTATTCATTGAATAATATTTAATTTAATTAAAAAAAAACCAAGTGTCTAAAGTTACGCGAGAATGCGCGAGAATAAAGTTGGCCGAAAACTGGCGACGGTCTGGGATTTGTGGAAAACCAACCCCTTTTCCAGCTAGTCCAATGAAGCTTGCAAAACTTTAAAGTCTTCGCGTAGGTATAGCCGCACACTTTAAAAAATTAAAGTTTCCTTAAAAATAAATCTTATATTTATAGAAATATTTGCACAATAATAAAAATTTTTTCTTAATCTTTGTCAAGTGTGAAGAAATATGAAATCCAAAGCAAAAAAATATTGTTAATTTTAATAATTTATTAAAAGTTAGCGAAAGTTGTGGCAAAGTTGTACTAGATAGAGGCTAAGTGGTATAATATTGGGGCCAAGTAGTATAAGGTAAAGGCAAACTCCTATCAGGTAGAAGCAAAGTTGTATAAAGTTGAGATAATGTGGTATAATTTGGCACATAGTGCAATTTGCACATCGGTCAATGTAACACAAAGCGTACAATCAGAGAAAGAGTTGTCTTGAAACAAGAGTATCCTCTTTTTGCCTGCTTTGTTTCGATCTACGTGAGAATCCTTTTTACACATACGGAATTATTTTGCTGCAAGACTGCATGCAATTTTTTACAAAAAGATAACGTTTGCTGCAAAAAGATTCTCTTTAAGACAACCCAGCAAAAAAGAAAGTATTCATACTAATTAAATTGGAAAGATTAAGACACCCCGCAAATCCCGCTTTGCGACAATGACGCATTGGACCAGTTGTCAATGCGTGTACATTCTAGAAAACGGTATTTCAATTTTGATCTTACTATACGTACAAATATGTTGCGAAAGTTTGAAGTCAGCGAATTCACTTCAATGCGTCAGCACGCAAATGCTTCAAAATTGGTCAATGCGTCTGAATTCGTGAGAGTAAAATACACACTCGAATTCGCCCCAATTCGTCACGGCAAATTTCAGCAAGTGTTGATTTATACAATATAATCCGCAACAGGAAAACCAACGTGCGAGCAATATGGAAGTTATTGTGAATGTTTATTAAATTGTCGCGTAGCGCAGTGGGAACACTGTGGACTGATACAAAAGGGATCGCTGGTTCAGGTCTCGACGCGTGCACTTTTTATTAATTTTTTTTAATTAACCTTGACCACGCATTCATATGAATTCACGCGCATTCAATTCGCACTATCTCAATTTAACTAAATGCATCTGAATTCGTTTAAACGAATTGGAAATCTGGATTCACATCAATCTTATTTTAATTCATTATCAGTATCAATTCTTTCTTTTTTGTTGGGAAATGAAAATCCTCTTATCCTTAAGTTTAAGAGGAACTTCCATTTATGTCAAAAACATCCTTTCGACACAACAGGAAATTTCTCTGAGTGTAATTTTGTACAAGAACTAATATTAGGCTCCTAGGGCAATTTGGCACGTAGGACAATGTGGCGCAAGGCTTCGATTCCTAAAACAACTGCGGCTGCAGCCGTAATATTGTTATAAAATAGTGGTTATATGGAATAAGGGATAATTCGGCACATGAGGTAATATGAAATATGGCGCAATATGGCACATAGGGTAATATGAAATATGGCGTAATGTGGCAGATAAAGTAATATGCAACATAAGGTAATATGGCATATGGGGTAATATGGCACTTGACGTGGTATATGGGATATATATTTTTTTCTTCATTTTTTTCCATTTCGGATCCTTTGGAATCAAACCAAAGGGATCTATGACAAAGCCACCGACGCATCCTCAGGTTGCGAAAAGAGGATCCCGGTACCAAGGGTTTCTGCTAAATATGCTTATGATAATTAATGAACAGTCATGGCCAATTGTCCAGGGATGGTCCTGAAGGAAAAATCCTCAAGCGGAGGCGTAATAACTGTGTCGAAAGCTGAATGGCACCTGGGAGAGGTGTCTTAAACGGTGACTCTGGGATTTCGGGCGACCTCCCAGAGTCAGCAGCCTTATACATGCAATCGAGCTCTACAAGAATGGACGAGTCCTTTTCCTAGTTGTTTGTGAGAACAACAATGACACTACAAAACCACCCAAAAGTTGTAGATGCGGTTCAAAACGATCAAACGCGCAGATCACCCAATGGGTTGGCAAGCAGTGCCGATCATCCTAGAGCTCGGGGTGCTGGAAATAATTTAGATGGAAACACGACGACGAACCGGCAAAACACTCACATTGAATGAACGAATCGACTGAAGGATGACTTGCTGGACTGCCACGATGCCAGCATTATCCCTGTTCACTGAGGCGTCATTGAGCGTATGCATACTCTGTGATATCAAATACACCCAGAGGTTCAGTACGTTTCGCAACAGTCTTTGCGAAATCAAGACACGGAGAAAAATGGATGGTCAAAGTTAGAGGGTCAAAATTTAGAGAGCCAGTCCATTCTTCTAGATGGTCTAAAGAACCTTTCAGAATTTTTTCGACATAGTCAGAGAGACTCTTATTTTATGGCCAGTCTGAGTGTTGTAATAAGGTCAAACTCACTATCAGGGATAATCGAAGTATCCTTTCGGCATGGTCAATACGATCATCTTGCTTTCACTCATTTCGACCATTCACGGAAGAGCAAATGACCCATCGCGGATGGCCAACCTGATTAGTTACCGTTGGCGTGTTTTTTTTTTTTTTAATGAATAAATGTGTAAGTCAAATGTTCACAACAAATAATAAATTTAAAGTGCATAAGAATATTAGGACTTATTGTAAATTCATATTTAAGGTGAAAAATATATTCCTTCCTTTAAAATTTTAAATCTATCATTTATTTTTGAGGAGAAAATCTAATAAATAATTTAAATTTTACTTTACAAGTCCTTCTTGTGAGCAAAGTATTATTTTTAAGAACTTTACTCTTATTACTTGCCGTTTAAAATTGCTTTTCACATTTAATCATTTCAAATAAGCGCGCCAACCCCAACCAATCCAGTTGTCGACGCGATGGATGCAGTGTGAATGGATACGAGAGTTGGGAGCACCATGGTTTAGAGCAATTTCGAAGTGAGTGAATGTCATTGAGCCGTTCAGCGTCACATTTGCTGTTTATTGAACTTAAACATATTTTTAACAAGTTTAAACTGCTTTTTGATATTTCGAATATGCGTCGAGAGTGAAGTGCAGAAGAAACAATATGATTGGAAGTGAATTAAGTTTATTCTTTTGAATTTTCAACGTCAAATTTGATTCTTCCAAGGGATTTAGGATAAAGGCGTAACTGGACGTTCAGCTATCAATTTGTTGTCATTGTGTGGTTTCAAACTGAAAAAATGCAAAAAAATTCAGCATGCAGAAAGTAACTATATTGGTTTCTGAATTCACTTCAATGTTTGAAATCTTACAATTCAGTGTCACACCGTGCCGTGTCCTTAGCCTTTCGTGCTCCAAAAAATATATTGTGAATGTGCACGGTTTTTGCATATCAAATTATGTCTCATACACCTAACTCTCCACAAAGAATAAAAAATGGTTTCAGAATTCATGTATTTCATATAAATTTTCAGGTTTTATAGGTTCTACTTAATTTTATAATTTCCAGTCTCTTATGAGAGAGAGACTGGAATAAGTAGGAAGAGGACAACAAATATAGATAATGTAGAATAATCAAATCGACCCCCTGAGATGGCCAGGTCGACTGTGCGAGGAGATCAAGTCGACTATCTGATATGACCAAATCGACCTTCTATGATGAGCGATTCGACCCTTTATAATGATCAGTTCCGCCATCTCTCATGATCGGTTCGACTTTCTATGACGCTTGAGTCGGCCGTCCTAGATGTCCAAGTCGACACTGTAAGATGATCGATTTGAACCTCTTGTTTAAACCTTCTAGAGATAGTCGCTTTAGCCATCTTCAAGGGCTGTCCTATAGTTGAACCTGCAATATAGTCTGTCTGCACATCTGCATGGCTAAAATGACCTTCCATTTTTCTCCGTGGATGCCTAAAACTCTAAAACTGCGTACGTACTCAGAGCGCTTCCCCAATCGCTGTATGAACAAGCCGTAGACGAAGAGGAGGAAGCGAGATTAAGACCAACCACGGAAAGCACGACCTCTGGACCATCAATTGTCCAGTTTATGATGCGGCATTGTATCATCAGAATAATGCGATTGAATGGGCAAGACAGAGAGCCTCCCGTATTCAGTGTGTGATTGACTACATAAAATCTGGTAGGTCGTTCACAGCAAGGGTCCAAAATTTCGCTCACCACCTGAGAATCTACCATCACACACTGAAGAAGTCAATGCTGCTGACAATCAAGCAACACGTTGTTGACAAAATACGGGTGTTATTTGAAGCAAGTTGGAGAATACAGAAGAGTTAGGGGCGAGTTAGAGAGAATCAACAGTTTCTCGCTGACCCATCGCGCCTCTTCAGCGATACCCCTCTTTCTTTCAGAAATCCACCCAAGCCCGACCAGGTAGAGACTTTTTGGAAAGAGGTTTACAAGATTTCACTACGGAAATTGAATGAAGACACTGAGAATATCATCCGCTTCAAGGACCTTTGCGACAACCTCAGAACATCTGAGTTGGAATCTCTATCAAGCACTGCCGAAGAGGTGAAGAAAGCACTTAGAGACACGAAGAACATCCTTGCTGCAGAACCAGATAGTATCAAGAACTTCTGGTGGATGAAGTTTACTTTTACACATCAACATCTGGCCCGCATCCTTAAATCATATATAAATGTCGGAGACGGCCATTCCGCAGTAGCTGGTGTAAGGACGCACTGTACTCCTACCAGAGAAAGGCGACTTGTCCAACCCAGGGAACTACCCAGATAACAATCGTGATACGCACCTCACCCGCATTGTTTGATTCTCATGTTGTGCGATCGAGAGAGTGCATTTCGCAATCATGGTATGATGGGCACATAGCTGCGAGCGTTGTGACTCGCATTTCGTCATCACATATCCCTTCATAAAATGTGAGAAAAATGCGACGCACGTGTGACGCACATGTGAAGACATCATAAAGGCAAATAGTTGTCAAAAATCTTGAAAAAATAATATTGATAATATATTATTGACTTTTTCAATTTATAAATGTAAAATTTCCAACAAAAATGAGAATAAATCTCCGTAATATTATAAATTTATATTTTAATATTTAAATATAAATAGTATATACATTTAAAATTTTATTATTGAAGTGAAACACCTTAGGGTGCGGTACGGCGCGGCATTTTTGTACGAGGAATGAATCCATAAGTATCATCACGTCACGCTCCATCAAGGTAGCAAGCTGAGCGCGCATATTCATCGAATTCAAGGATTTCGCGGAATTGAAGGAATTCATCGAATTGAAGGAATTCATCAAATTGAAGAAATTCCTAGAATTCGAGAAATTCACGGAATTCACGGAATTCGCGTAATTCGCGGAATTCACGGAATTAATAGAATTGATGGAATTCAATGAATTCATGGAATTTGCAGAATTTACGGACTTTATAGAATTGATGGAATTCATGGAATGGAACAAATTCATGGAGTTCACGTAAATACAGAAAGTGTTAAAAATATTTAAATATATACATTCTACATACTCTTTTTTGAATAACATTTCAAACTAATTAATCACTTTTCTTCCATTTCTTAATGATAATAGTCATATAAATATAAATTTATAACATTGCTAATGAAAAACCAAAATGTGCAAGCGATATGCGACGCATATGAGACGCACGTTATGATTGTCATAACGTGCGAGCGATATGCCTCTCAATTGATGACGCATATGTTTCATCAGGTGAGGACATATTGTGCGGATTGATACGCACATATGCGTGCGAGTACGCCATCATTTTGCAAGAATTTTGTTATCTGGGTACAGGCCAATAACTTGCCTGAACACGCTGTATAAACTCTTTATAGCTATCCTAAACAACAGTATTCTTAGAAAAATTGGGCCTCGGTGGACGGGAAAGCTCTCGATACAACCTCTCATAGACTTATCATCTGTCTGTTGGTAAGCTGGAAGGTTCATCCATACATAGTGAAATGCATAGAGAGATTAATGCCCCTTTGGAAAACTATATTCACTATCACATCTGGAAATTATTGTGTGACAACGAACAGTGTCATCTTTTAGAGGGTCGTCTTTCAGGTTGACATAATGAGCCCTCTGCTCTTTTGCATCATACTTCTGCACTATCTATCGAACTACGCAATTTTCCTATGTACCTCTGCGCTGACAAAAATCATCGCGAGCATAAGGTCAGTTATGTAATTTATATGGATGACCTGAGGATCTATGCTTCTAATTCAAGCCAACTTCAGAGTGTTTTAAGTATCGTCGAGAAGCGAGGAAGAATTACTAACGTTCGAGGGGACCCTGAGCTTGTAAACATGAGTGTCATAAGACATCTTGACACTTAAGAGACCTATTTACACCTAGGCGTGCGGGAGAGCCGCGTTCAGGACTTAACATCAGTGAAGAAGTCTCTTTGAAGGAGATACAAAAGTCTCCTTCGACAGATTTGGTCTTTTAATCTGCCAGCGTTGAACAATGTAATTGCGACTAACATGCTTCCAGTCCCAGTAATATTCTTCTCGTTTGGAATAGTTCCATGGGCGAAGCACGAACTTACGGCTCTGGATATCGCCATGTGTGAAATAATGCATATGCAGAAAAGCTTGCATATCAATTCGTCCGTTTCGCAATTGTACATCCCACGCCGTCAAGGCGAGCGCGGACTTCTAAATTTCTAATGTCTTCATAACCGAATTATCCTGGGAACAGCTTATATCGAGGGGTGCATAACTTCAAAATTCGATGTACACCGATAGCATGATTGCAATGTGAAATTTAAAAGTGCTTCCAGTGATTGCAAGGTGAAAATAGAGTAATTGCAATTAACTTTGTACACCGATTGCAGGAGTTGTGTCCCCCTCGGCTTATATGGTGCAAATGAAAGAGATCCTCTCTTAAAGATGGCTAGGAAACACGAGATGATTGGCAAAAGAGCGGGCTTTTACAAAGCTGCGGGGTAGGCGGCCGAGACCCTTGGCCTGAATCTTAACATCAGAAGTGAGGAATCTAGCTGCCTCGTTTTTGAAAGCCCGAGTAAAGAAATCAGAGGTTGCAAAATTCAACCAACAGCTCCTCGACAAGAGAAGGCACGGAAAATTTTATAGAAATGTAGAAAATCAGAGCTGGTCGAAGGAGTTAACTTTTGCTTCCCTCAGATCATCATGAATTAATTTAGGGACAGAGGGTTTCATTTGCGCGTGCCAGGACCGTGTCTTTCCACATTAGTATACTGTAGCCGTATGGTACGTCAAGAAGTTCCCAGAGATAGGTGCAGAGCCAGTCATGTACAAGCTGAGTACCTAGAACACATACTATCTAGGTGTCCCACTCTCGCGGGAACGGCGTATCTCTGCAGACACAATGCGGCCCTAAGAATGCTATATTATCTCTGTCACACTCACGGTTCGGGCCGCGAACCTGCCCTGTCGAACGTCCTGAGGAAGATAGAGTCAGTTGACCAAAACGAGAAGTGCCACATTTTCTGGAATTACGATTTTCGGACAGCAGTCTCTGTTCCACACTCGAGGCCTGACATCGTTCTCCAAGACTTCGAGAAACGAACTATATTCGTGATCGAATTCTCGGCTCCGGCCGACTTGCAACATTACTGCCAGGGAGAAAGAAAAATTGAAGAGGTATCAAAACTTTAAAAGTGAGCTGTAACGACTGTGCATGCCGTGGCACATGCGAGATGCAATTGTCCTTGGGCCGCTTCGTGTTCTTAAGACACACGAGGGTTTCACTGGCCTGTCTCTGTGATTTCGTTGTGCACTGTGGTCACTTATTTCATTTTCGTAAGATGTGAACATTGTTGTGATCTACCGCAATTCTTTCGGGAGCCAGTGACATTTCCATAAATGACAGCTGCTCCCAGTGAGACCCTGCAGTAGCAGTTTAACCTTTTTTTTAAATTATATATACTCCATAGCATCGATTTTTGAAACAGCGGCAGAGAGATATTTTTCGCATGTAGAGAGATTTTCAATAAGCGTCCTCAAAACACCCCTTATAAGGGTTCGGTTTGTTATTAATGAAATCTTGTATTTTCTCCAGCTCCTGAGTGATGCTGGCCCTCTCTGTGGGGGAGGGGGATTTCGCAAGTGCTTCTCACGTTCAAAGCATACTTTGTGGGTCTGTGCACCCAAAAAGAAATAAAAAATTTCTTGTTACACGAAGTGTGTAATTATTATGAAAAATTACAGTCAGTGGAAGCACTACCCTTTTTCCGTTGGAAAAAATAATTTGGGGTTCCGATTTCTCAATTAAAAATTAGATAGAACCGGATAGAACGACTCATTAGACTGATAATATTCTAAAAATAGTTTTTGCATCCAAATGCCAGATAAGAATCCAATAAAACTGGAAATCTTGATAATAAAGAAATTAGCTAAAAACTAAATAGCTGCGGATATATACATCTGGTTCTATCGGATCTTGGTACCAGTCACTTATTTTTTAAAGATCTACACCTTATGTACACCTCTTTTGTTCAGAAACACTATACGTGGGAGAAGGGAAGCCACAACGGATATTATAGTTCGTGTTGGAATTAAAAATTTAGTGCATAGTTTCGTCGCCGCACTTTTCGTAAGTGATTCGTGACGTGAATCGCGATAAGCGACCGGCCCACGCGCCATTCACCCTCGTGATACCCCCTCAGGGTCAGAGACTTTCATTAATGAGATATCGGTTTTATTCTGTAAAGCAGATATTATTGTAAATCGGATATATCGATCTTTTTTAATACATGGTTCTTTAATAAATTGAAAATTGCGTATGTAACCAGAAAAGGAGGCTCAGTAGGACATGTGGGCTAAAGCCACGAAAATCCCAAAACTTTCACCCCCTCCCCCACGGTCAATACTTATCCGAATGACAAAATTTTTCCCCCATAAACTACTATCCAATAGCACAACGCTTTGCCTAAGTTTAACTTAGATCGGACAACTTTGACTTTTTGAGTGGGTACACTTGAGAAATAACGCCCCATATATATAGTTAAAAGTTTGTCATAAGGACAACCGCAGGATTTCGCCGGGAGCGGGTGCTAATCTGAAAAATTGCACCCGCTCCCAGCGAAATCGCGGTCAAATTTCAGCTGTAACCACGTCTCACGACCGTGGGATAGGTGGTTACAGTCTGCGACGAACTCAATACGATGGTCCGGCAAAAGTCTCGTGCACCCTGAGGACACGGAGCGACCCAAGGACGACCGCCTTCTGCATTTTCCCCGCAAGTGTCTCAGCATTTTTTTGACACGCAGGGATGCTTTTCAGGCTATTAACCAGTGAAACCTTGGCACTTCCAAGAGCGCCGATGATCAAGACGATTAGCTTAACAGAATATTCCGGGTATAACCGTCGCAACTCCCTTATAAGGTCTTTATACCTCTCTTTCTTTTCTTTCTCCTTGGCTGTGACGTTTTTGTCAGCTGGTGCCGAAAATTCGATAACGAACATGGTTCGTTTCTCGAAGTCAAGGAGAACTATGTCAGGCCTCGAGTGCGCAACAGAAACAATTGTCGAGAATATGAAGTTCCAGTATATGCGGCACTTCTCATTTTCGACAATTGACTCTATTTCTCTAGGAGCGTTTAGCGGAGAGGTATTTGGGCTAATGCCATAAGAGTGACAGAGATGGTAATAAAGCACTCTTAGTGCCGCATTGTGCCTTTGGATGTAGGTCGTTCCCGCATGAGTTGGACAACTAGATAGTATGTGTCCTAGATGCTCGGGGTGTGCATGACACGCTCTGCAACTATCATCGGGAATATCTTGGCTCAAAATGTGGCGACGGTATGCTAGAGTGGAAATGACACCGTCTTGACATGCCAAATGAAGCCCTCCGTGCCCGACTTCAATCCGGGTGATCTAAGGAAAGCAAACGTTAGCTCATACGACATCGACTGATCTTCCACATTTCTGTGGAAGATGCCGTGCATCCTCTTGTCGAGGAGCTGTTCGTGGAAGTTTTTCTCCTGTGCTTTCTTAATCTGGGCCTTCAGGAGTGAGTATTCAAGATGGATAAGATTTGATGCATTTTGCTCACCCCTAATATTGAAGTCAAGGCCGAGTGTTTCAGCAGCCTCCTCCGCTGCTTTGTACAGAAACGCCCCTTTTCCCACTTCTTCGTGTTTCCTGACCATTTTAAGAAGAGGATGTGTGGATGAACCTTTAGGCTTTCTAACAGACAGATGATAAGTCTATGGGAGGTTGAATCGAAAGCTTTCCGGTAATCAATCCAGGCCATCGATAGAAATCGCTGATAGTATGCTGCGTCTTTACAGACACATCTATCGATGAGCAAGTTCTTCCGACATCCCGCTACGCCTTTCTTTGAGCCACGTTGTTCATACATCTCTCGCCATACAGGTCCAATTGTCCGAACAATCCTATCATTTAGGATAGCTGTGAAGATCTTATACAGTGTGTTCAGACAAGTTATTGGCCTGTAATTCTTAGGGTCGGCTAAGTTGCCCGTCTTCGGCAGGAGCACTGTGCGCCCTTCCACCAACCACCCCGGAATAGGCTCTTCCGACTTTAGATATGAGGTAAAAATTCGGGCCAGATGCTGGTGGGTTGAAGGAAACTTCTTCCACCAGAAGGTTTTTATGCCATCTGGTCCCGGAGCGGAATAGTTCTTCATGCCTCTTAATACGTTTTTCACCTCCTCGGTAGTGATAGGTGGGCATTCCTCCTCAGCTGTGATGAGGGCATTGCACAGCTCCTTGAAGCTGTTTATGTTCTTTGAGCCTTCTTCAAGTGGATGTTGGACTTCGTAGACTTCTCTCCAAAATGCTTCGACCTCCTCTGGTTTGGGCGGATGGTCGACAGTAACTGGAGGGTCTTGGAAGAGTCGAGATGGGTCAGACGAAAACTGTTGATTTTCTCTGACCCACCTCTCTCTCCGCTCTAGACTTCTCCTAGCGTCAGATAGTACTCGTATTCTGTCAACAATATGCTGCCTGATGGTCAGTAGCTTTGACTTGTTGATTGTGTGATGACGGATCCGCAGTTCGCGCGTGAACTGTCGAACCTTGGCAGTGAAAGTCCTGCCAGATGTTATGTAGTCAATCACACACTGAATGCGGGACGCGTACTGTCTTGCCCAGCCTATCTTTGTGCTAAGTTGATGCATTCGTCTTTTGGTCTTATGATCAACCGTTGGTTTTGTTTTACGGTTTGCATCTGCCAAAGTTCTCGCTGCATTGTACACACTACAATTGATAGTCCAGAGGTCGGATTCTTCGGAAAAATCTCCACGAAGCTCATCATCCAGTTCAGTCAGATCTTTGGGCTTGGGAGAAACCTGAATGTTGATGTTTCTCCGGGTCTTGAAGCATCGTTCTCCCTCTATTGGATGCCTGTTCGAGGCTGGTCTCAGTGTCGCCTCTCTTTCTCTGTTGACGGCTTGTTCTGGCTGCGGTTGTGTAGGCGCTCCGCTTATATAACCCCTTTTCCGGAGGTCCTCGGCACGGTTTCGCAGCAGTTTCATATATATATATATACATACACACACATATATGGGGCGTTATTTCTCAAGTGTACCCACTCAAAAAGTCAAAGTTGTCCGATCTAAGTTAAACTTAGGCAAAGCGTTGTGCTATTGGATAGTAGTTTATGGGGGGAAAATGTGGTCATTCGGATAAGTATTGACCGAGGGGGAGGGGGTGAAAGTTTTGGGATTTTCGTGGATATCGTCTATTTCGGCGATTTTTAACTCTTCTAATAGCGGTAAAAAAATTTTTGTCCAGTACAGTTTCGATAGAGTTTTTAACGCCCTTTCGATTGGTGCTACGAATTTTTTCAAAAAATAAATATTTGACCTTCAAAAATGAAGGTAAAAAATAAATTTGACTTTTTTTCGAAATAAGACAGGTTTTTTTGTTTTGTTTTTTTGGTCTTAACAGAAAGCTTAGGGTTTTTCCTATAAGACTATGTAGATTAGAAAGTGGGATTCAAATTTGTAATTCACGAAAATAAGCGTTGAGTACTCCGGTACGCGCATGACGCTGGCGCTAGAGCCCCGCGGCGCACCGTGGTGCCTTCATGATACTGTTTTTACGAAAAGTAATAATATATGCTAGTATATTTGATCGCTCCCAGCATTTTACAGGGTTAATACTGTCATTATTTAAATGTCTGCATTACGTTCACTGATGAATTTTGAAAAAAATGTTGAATTTCGGAAAATCAAGTTATTGAATAAATGGTCGGGTCGAAAAAGTGGTTTCATGAATTAACTAAAATTAAAGCTTGGAGATTTTTTTATGCTGA
>CAKNYM010052597.1:188459-277318 GCA_932195095.1 Andricus curvator
ACGATGGATCAAAAGACCAAAAGACGCTTGCATCAACTGAACAAGAAGATTGGATGGGCAAGACAGAATGCGTCCCGTGTTCAATGTGTGATTGACTACATAACATCTGGTAGACCGTTTACGGAAAAGGTTCGAAAGTTCGCCCAAGAACTAAGGATCTTGAATCACATACTAAACAAGTCAAAGCTACTGACAATCAAGCAGCATATTGTTGACAAAATACGGCTGTTATCTGACGCAAGGAGGAGAATACAGAAGAGGGAGAGATGGATCAGGGAGAATCAACAGTTTCTCGCTGACCCATCGCGCCTCTTCAGCGATCTACCTGTTTCTGTAAAAAATCCACCCAAGCCCAAGGAGGTAGAGACTTTTTGGAGAGAGGTGTACAAGATCCCGAGAACACTAGAGTTGAAAGAAGATACTGAAAATATCATCCGCTTCAAGGAGTTTTGCGACAACCTCATAAAATCTGAGGAGGAATGTCCATCAATCACTGCCGAAGAGGTGAAAAAAGCACTTAGAGGCACGAAGAACTTTTCCGCTGCTGGACCAGATTGTATCAAGAACTTTTGGTGGAAGAAGTTTACTTTTACACACCAACATTTGGCCCGCACATTCACCTCATATTTAAAGTCGGAGACGCCCATTCCGCAGTGGCTGGTGTTAAGACGCACTATACTCCTTCCAAAAAAAGGCAACTTGTCCAACCCAGAGAATTACAGGCCAATAACTTGTTTGAACACGCTGTATAAGATCTTTACAGCTGTCCTCAACAACAGGATTGTTCGACGAATTGAGCCTGTATGGCGAGAGATGTACGAACAACGTGGCTCGAAAAAAGGTGTAGCAGGCTGTCGAGAGAATCTGCTGATTGACAGGTGGGGCATAATTTCTGAAGTGTACCCACCTCGAAAACGAAAGTTGTCTGATCAGGCTAAAAATTGGCCCAATTGTAGTCCTACTAGATAGTACTCCTCACACCAAAATTTAATTTCTTTTGATAATTATTTATCAAAGTGGAGGGGGTACAATTTTTGGGTTTTTTGAGCAAAGCCGTACTTTCAAACGTTTGTAACTTTTGTCCTATTGCCTGAAACAAAATTTCACTTGAAATGTTTTCGATAGAATTTTTCATAAAATTTCTGGTGGTAATAACGATTTTTGAAAAAATCAAAATTTGACCCAAATTTTTGAAAATCAAAAATAAATTTGACTTTTTTTCAAACTTGGGCACTTTTTTTTTTCTTCAAAATATTTTTAAACGAAAGCTGAGATTTTTTCCTATAAGACCTCCAATTTTCAGAGTTGCAAATTAATTTGTCTTTGAGTAATAGAACGATACGTAAACAAGATGCCGTGATAGGGCGGGTGGCGCGCGATTTTCCCTAGTGCGCTCACGCCGAGGATCGTTGTGCAACGCTTTAGTGCCAGTTTTTTAAGTTAAGTAATATTACATGGTAATATTATCTGTCTTTCTGTTCGATTTTTTGGCGATAGTTTCAACAGTTGTTTTCTTTGCAGGCTTCTTTTGCGGTTTTTGTTTTTTGCCATTCGAGAAGATGTCGTATTTCTCAGAGGACGAAAACTTCTTGAGTTGAAGTTTTCCGTCTTGAGTGGAAATGAAAGCGTGGTACTGTAATGTATCTGGCATCATGACAGCTTTGTCAAATCTGGTTTTCAGTCACTCGGTGGCTAAGGCGTGATTTTCTTTGCTGCTGAAAAAAATTTCGGTTTCCTTACAGTTACTGTTTGCCCACTGAAACAAAGCATGGAGAGTGAGCATGTGATGTTTCGGAGAACATTGTAAGCTTGAACGTACTGCTTGTCTCTTTATATTCGCTCCTATACCATCACGTACACCCTTACCATGAGATGTTCCATGGAAGTGCCATTCAGCTTGGATACCAAAATCTTCGTCATGGGCTTCGAGATTAACAAAGCTACTCCTATTTTTGAAATTTTGCCCTGTACCATCAGTGAAATAGTAGATTTTACTTGGCCTGAAATGAGTTTTCAAGTATTCTACTATTATCTTTTGATACTCGTGAACAGCCACCATGTCATGAGCTAAATTATCATTGCGCTACATTCTGGATTATGAAGGCGTAATTCTCAGCAAAATCGAAGCAAATCAAAACCTCCCCAGGCAATAAATTTTCCTTCAGGTTTTTGAAGAAAAATGTAAATGTAAAAAAAAATGTAAATTTAAAAGATGTATATTCTCACTTCTAATTTTTAAAGCATATTCCTAATTAATTTTACACTTACCGTAATGCAGGCCTTTGTTAATTCACCCTGAAAATGCAGAGAACAGTTATTCTAGCAGCATATAATATTACTTAACTTAAAAAACTGGCACTAAAGCGTTGCCACAAAGATCCTCGGCCTGAGCGCACTAGGGGAGATCGCGCGCCACCGGCCCTATCACGGCATCTTGTTTATGTATCGTTTTATTGCTCAAAGACAAATTAATTTGCCACTCTAAAAATTGGAGGTCTTATAGGAAAAAATCTCAGCTGTCTTTTAAAACTATTTTAAAGAAAAAAAAAGTGCTCAAGTTTGAAAAAAGTCAAATTTATTTTTGATTTTCGAAAATTTGGGTCAAATTTTGATTTTTTTCAAAAATCATTATTACCAACAGAAAGCGTGTGAAAAAATCTATCGAAAATATTTCAAGTGAAATTTTGTTTAAGGCAATAGGACAAAAGTTACAAACGTTTGAAAGTAAAGCTTTTCTTAAAAAACACAAAATTGTACCCCCTCCACTTTGATAAATAATTATCAAAATGAATTAATTTTTGGTGTGAGGAGTACTATCTAATAGGACTACAATTGGGCCAATTTTTAGCCCGATCGGACAACTTCCATTTTCGAGGTGGGTACACTTCAGAAATTATGCCCCAGGTGTGTCTGTAAAGACGCTGCAGCCCATCAGCGCGTCCTGTCAATGGCCTGGATTGACTACCGGAAAGCTTTCGATTCAACCTCTCATAGACTTATCATCTGTCTGTTGGAAAGCTTGAAGGTACATCCACACATAGTGAGATGCATAGAGAGATTGATGCCTCTTTGGAAAACTAGATTTACTATCTCATCTAGAAATTATCGTGTGACAACGAACAACGTCACCTTCCAGAGGGGCGTCTTTCAAGGTGATACCATGAGCCCTTTGCTTTTTTGCATCACACTTTTGCCTCTATCTCTCGCACTACGAAATTCTCCTGAATACCTCTGTGGCAACACTAATCAGCGCGAGCATAAGGTCAGCCATGTATTTTATATGGATGACCTGAAGATCTATGCCTCTGGTAGAAGCAAACTTCACACTGCTATAAATATTGTCAAGAACTACACAGGAGAGATTGTGATGGACTTTGGCTTGGACAAGTGTGCCAAAATTTATCTGAAGAAAGGAAAGATTACTGGCGTTCCCAAGGACTACTGCCTAACGAGTCGAGCGAACTGTCGATCCGCCGCATCAAAAACCTTTCGTGCGTCGCTTAAGAAATAAAGTCCTAACTCGAAAACTAATAAGAAGTTTTGAGTGTCCTTGGTCTTAATTTAAAGCTGAGACCTCAGGCTTCATTTGAGCAAAGTTCCAAATTTTTCCTGTCACTTCCCTAAAGCATGCAGCGAGTTGAATTTGAGAAATGAAAATTCGTAAAAATCTGAAATTACATCGATCTTTCTCACACGCTATCTCGACTTCTATTCAACAAAAATACTTCAGCAATAGCTCAATCGACGCGAAATTTTATATTCTTTCAAACCATTAAGCTATTTCCCTTTCGGCGAGCCTCTAGGGGTAAGCGTGACACTAACCGATTCGGGTAGTGTTTCTAGGTGGATAGTTTCTTGTAGTAAATAACTACAAGTGTGGGCTCACCATACCCACGGCCGCCAACAGCAACGCAGTAGTATCAGACGGTCACCCATCCAAGTACTAACCGCGCCCAACACTGCTTAACTTCAGTGATCTAACGGGAACTGGTGTTTCCAGCGTGGTATGGCCGTTGCCATTATTTTTTCAAATTATTCATTTTTATTATTATTCGATTTTTTCAAAATATTTCTAGCTGAATTTTTCACGGAGATACACGCTTTTAAAGACGAGCATGATTTTAATACAAATTTTGTAGGTGGTCCCACAATTTTGACCGGTAGTGTATATATATTGTAAAAAGGACATTCAGAATAGGAGAAAATCCTCTTCACTTGAATGTAAAAAAAGCCAAAGACCAAAAATGCCAAAATATTGTATTATTTTTTCGAGTGCAATAAACTTTATTAATTTCTTTCAGTATTTTTTCCGCTATATTTCTTATACAACCTTAATTTATACTTCATTATCTCCATTCCTAGTATTATAATTTTATATATTTCCTTTTTCTTCCAGCTGCACAAAATCCTTTTGCCTGAATAAAGGCTTGGTATGATAAGAGTAATGATGCCTTTTTTACATGAAAGTGAAGAGGATTTTTTGTTATTATGAATGCTCTTTTTACAATATATATTTTTATCTTATATATTTATACTTTATACTTTTTTCTATGTCTATATTAATAAGATTAATATTAATAATTATTTAACTTACGCACATGATTCACGAGTTTCATTCCTTTTGCTCTTTTTAATTATTATGAAGTATAAAAACCCATGTAGGACCTTCGTAATGATTTTTATATTATAATTTACATTAATTTTGTAATTATAATATCGACTAATCATCTTTACAATTTCACACCACTTTCTTTATCTGCAGAAAAATTATTTTGTACAAATTTGTAGCCTTTCAAGGTTCCAAGAAGTGTTTCACAATTCTAATGTATACCGATTTTTAGGATATTACAATTATTATATTGTTTCCTTATAAAAACTTCAAAATTTTATTGTACCTTTCAACAGAAAAAAATTCTAAACCACGTGTTTACAAAATGTGTATGCCACCAATTTTAAATCCCATCGGCTTTTCCTTTTTTTGTACTGTTCGACTATTTTTATTATTGTAATTACTTTTTATTAAGTTTCCAATTTTAGTTCATTCACTCAATAACAATCAAATAAATTTTACATGAATTATTAATATTTTTAAGTTCTCTTCCATGCTACATTTGAATCTCCCACATATCCCGGTTTTACGGAACGTAATAGATTTCACGTCAGATTTTTCACGTCTCTTTTATGCAAACCACATTTATACAAGATTCCCCTATCTTACTGTTCTTATCATCTATGTCACCGTTTATATAAAAACTAAATTTATATGAAGCATTTTCCAACAATATTGTTAGAAATAATTGTTCCAAATTAATCTAAGTGGTGTTATACGTTATGTACAATATAATTTAGATTGTTTTAGTGAGCTCATTAAAAAGAAGCTGTTTTCTAGCTTAAAATATTGTGATTCGCTTTTCATTTTTCTGGTTTCTGTATTCAGCGTTACAGAAATAATGAAACCACTGGAACAAATCTACTTGTACTTCCAATGAAAATTCAAACTAGTGCACGAGAAAAATATCTTAGACCGTTAATCGATACCAGGCGGATTCCTTTAGTCTTTGAAAAAAAAACTAAAACAACTTTTAAATTATCTTTCAATAAGTGCAGGGGTAAGGTGAATGTCCCAATAATCGTGACGGTCCCACTAATCATGAAACTTGGTTATAATTTGAATATATTGTTAAAATATGTTAAAAGTAATATTCAATGATAAAACCGATGCACTTTTAGCAGTTTATATTATTAAATGTAATTTCAATTAGTTTAAATCAGATAAAAAGTAAGGAAAATTTCGGCAAGATTACTGGGACGTTTCCTTTATATTCAGAAATCGAACTCTGAGAGTCGAAGTCGAGATAAAAATTATCCTATCAATAGTTACCGAATCATTTGTAGAGAAACAAATGAACAAAAGTTCCTTCTACCAGACAAGGTTGAGAGACTTAACGATTTCACGCATGTTTCACAATTCTGCAAGCCCACTGAATTTTGTCAACCAATCAAACAAGAGACGTTCGTTATCTTTTTTCGCAACAAATAATTTGCATACTTTTAATAGGCTATTTTTTTATCTTCATTCGTACTCTGAGAGTTAGGATTTGGAATATACCCCAGCTATTCAGAATGTTCAGTCAAGGGAACGGCTTCCACAAAACATTAATCTCGTACCTACACTGTTAAATATGTTTGCAATTTTAATATACATTTAATATACATTTGTATATTAAATATAAAACCTAGGTGTACGAAATCGCCATTAACAGACTATGTTATTAGATTTCATATACCGCATATTTATCATTCATCATAAAAGTCAGATATTTGCACTTTACACAAATTGAAAACAATTTTGGCAGAAATTTTCAATTATATATAATCAACCATAATATTTTCTCCTAGTTAAATATAAATTACACTGTTTTTTAAGAGAAAAGTTCAATTAAACAAATAATTAAGAAACCTAACCCCCAAGCACCTGTACTCACGTTAAAATTCTAACATTCACAGCGAATTTTAGAAAAAATTCCACCCGTACGTTGCACTCTAATTGTAAGTAAGAATTTAGTCGACGAATTTAAGGTTATTACTTTATTTTTTAATATTTGACAAGATCTTAAGGCATCAAAGAACTTCTTGTTTCACGCACTTTGTTTTACCGACTTTAATATACATGTATATTAATTTTACAACATGATGGTATATTAAAATTAATTTACGGTATATGCAAATGACTTTACTCACATGTATATTAAATTTTGATCAAGTTTCTTTAACAGTGATAACTTGAGAATGTCAAATTTTGAATTTCGTTTTCCAGGAGCTTTCGCTGCTTCAATGATACCTTCACATCTAACCGCTACGTCAATTGAAATATATCCATAAATGGAAAATAACATTAAATAATTGAATATCACAATATTCATACATGAAATACATTCTCAGACATTCCAAAACATTAGAGGAGTGGGAGAGGGTTATTTGTCAGGCGCTAGAATATGCAAGGGGGAAAGAGGTAGGGAAGGGGTTGGTCACTGCAAGGGGTGGATGAGGTAGGTCAAGAGGGTGGTTGGTTTGAGCGAGAGGAAGGAGGAGTGTTTAGAGGAGTGGATGGACAAGGGGTGAAACAAGTTGTAAGGAGGAGACAGGATAGAATGGAGATGGAGATAGAGGGTTTAGGCGAGCATGGTTAGGATTAAGGGAGAGGGGTTTGCGATGGCAAGTCAGATGAGGATCACTGAGATTGATAGATGAAATACATAGGGTAAGAGGCGGGCGAGGCAGTGAAAAGGGATGTGGTTAGAGAAAAGATAGTCAAGGTAAGAAGCGAAGAAGTGAGTTGAAGAAGGGGACGAGGTAGAGTGTATAAGAGAGAATAGTTGGGTTATGAAAGGTGGCAATAATGGGAGGGGGGAGTGAGATAAAAATGGGGATGGCCAGGGTAAGTGGTGGAAGACGGAGTTGAAGAGGGCGGTGTAAAGAGGATTGTGTTAGAGGAGGAAATTATGGAGGGGTAGGGTATGGTATAGATAGTGGCGTGGGTGAAAGGATAGTGTCTGTAGCATTAATTGATTTCATAAAGAAATGAATATTAATTTTATTCCTAAATTCACGGATCCAATTTTCAAAATCTCAAAATCTGTTGGTAAAAGACTAGTATCTACCGCTAGTCAGGGAATGGTGATTCAAACCTATAGAGAATTTTGTATTGTTAGTTACTATCTAATTGTTATAAATTTGAAAGTTCTATTTCAGCTTCATGCATAAAACCATTAGTTTGATTAGAGCTATCAATAAAAGTGTACTTTTTTCTTTATTATTGACACCAGCTTCTTGTAATCGTGATTCACAAGAGTATCTAGGGTCCAAACAAACAATCCAACCCGCAGGACCTTCTGTCTGGTGGCGTAGGCACGCATTATTCGAGATCCTTTTATCGGCGATGTTTATTGTATGCCAATCTGGTAAAATGCTTCATCTGCGGTATGCATCCTGTTGATATGAGGGTCCAGTCAGTTCGCATGCCTCCAAACCTTGGCTGTAAGTTGAAGGCCACATTCGTTCGCGTAAGGCCACTTTACACTCGCAAGATTCGTCTCAGAACACCTTAATGAAAATACGGACAGTATTCTTTTTCCAACAAGACATACATATGAAAAATTTGAATTCCAATTTCACGTCATGACCTTTCTATTACATTTGGATTGTTCATCATTGAACTTGAAGGATTTCCTTATCTTTAAAAAACTTTTTCTCTGTTATTAGGAATGAAACTCAAAATTGTCTCAAGATTCCAATCATATCCTGCGACTCACTATGATGTCCAATGCTAGAAATCGTGTCTTAAGATATTTTTTTGAGTTTTTATATGATCGACGACTCCAAGATAAGAAAAAAATGCTGTGAAAAAATTCGACGGTTTTGATACCTGAGTTCGTTTTGCATACTTGGTTTGGCTTTAGTAGATCGCAATTTTACTTGAGACTTGACGATATCATTTTTCTACTAAAAAAATTTAGTTTCATCTTAGGAATAAAAGTCAACTTCGCTGAGGTGGACCACTGACCAGCCTGATGTAAACAGGCCTTGCATACCAGACGTACTCAATGAACTCAGAGAGAAGTGGAGGGGGAACTCAGTTCGGTCAGAAAGAAGAAGAGCGGAAGAAAGCGAGAGTATTAATGAACGAGTGGTCTTTATTATGCTTCTGGGATTATATAGTACATACTGGTGATGAGCATGTTGCGTAAACTAACGCTTTAGGAAGGTTCGCAAAAAATTCTTTTTTCACGTTGCGCGCAGAAGTATTGTATTTTATCCGAACACCTATCCTCAGCGCATCGCTTAACACATGCATTGAAAAATAATATTACGAAATTATAATCCTGTCGAATCCCATTTTAATCTAGAAATTAGTATTTCCAACTACAGATGATAAACATAAATGGCTTCTGCGCGTCTATCACCATTAAATTGGCGAAAAATATGTTAAAAACTGTCATTTTGTCTACTTCATGATAGGAGTAACATTCACAAAAAGATATGCATATAATTAATGGAAAATCAATCTAAATAAACAAAAACTGTCATTGCATATAGAAATCAATTAGTGAAGCAGATGGCAAACGCCCATCAAGAAGGATTTCGCAGTCAAACGTACTAATATTTTTTGTGTACCTTTTTCCATACCCCTTTCTCCCCTTTCTGACCTCCTCTTTCTCACAACATCCTCCTCTCCATCCTATCTACCGTCTGACCCTTTTACCCTCTCCCTACTGTGCCCCTTAGGGAAAAATTTTCGAAGTGCCCGCCTAAAATTTTGTTGTTGAATATCTTATTGAAACTCCGCCAGACTGTAGTGCTAGTGGACCTCTTCAAATTCTGCAAAAGAGGGCGCACCTAGTATGACGGGTTGTCAAGATATAGGGGCCCGAATTTTCGATGATTCACCCCGACCGCTAACTTTCAATTGTACATAACTCCTGATACAGTTATCGAATTTCCGTCTTTATGAGGGTTTTGGAAACTAGTCGCAGCGCTACCAAGCGTGCTGTAGTGTCTCAGTGGTTCAAATACTATATAAAAATTATTTTCTTGTTTACTTGTAACCAAAATTTTATTTTATTTTCACTTTTTTGTAGTTGGAAAACGATTTAGATATCTTCTAAATGAAATTTTAAAAACGATTTTATTGTACGAAAACAGTAGTTAATAATGAAATAATAAACGATTGTGGTGAATGGTTCTCCTCTTTTGTCTCATTCTAAGATGCTTTTTGGTGAGTCCACTTGCCTCTCACGTTTTGGGGTGTTTTTTGGTATTAATCTCCTTGACTCTAACAATTTGGAGTGTTTTTTTTATATGAGTCTTCTTGCTTTTCACATTTCGCGGTGTTTTTTTATGTGAGTCCTCTTGCTTCTTACGATTCAGGTTGTTTATTGGCATGAGTCCCCTCGCCTCTCACAGTGGTACTTCAAATATGATATTTTTTATATTGAATTTAACGTTCACTTTGTTCTTCTCCTCCCGATCTTTCTCTTCGGAAAAATGTCATGTTGAGAAGATAACAAATACTTCTCCAAAATCAGAGTCGATTCCGGAGAGGGTACAAAAGAATGGTATTTTTGTGTGCTCAGCACAGTCTTTGAAGAATCGAACCGAGTTTTACCACCCAAAAATGTGAAAGGCAAGGAGACTTACATCAAAAAGCACTCAAAATTGTTAGAGTCAAGGGGATTATTTTATTATTACCTACTGTTTTCCTACAATTGGATCGTTTTGCAAATTTTAATTTAGAATATATTTAAATCGTTATCCAACTACATAAAAGTGAGAATAAAATAAAATTTTGGTTACATGTAAACAAGAAAATCATTTTTATCAAGTATTAGAACCACGGAGACACTACAGAACGCCTGGTAGTGCTGCGGCTAGTTGGCGAGGGGTACACGCGCTCTTACGACCTTCTACAACTCAACCAATATTTTCCATCCTATTTTCGTTTTGAGATGTTTTTCAAGAGAAACAATCAAGCTTTTTTTTAGCTTACTTAAAAAAAGATAAAAATGCCGTATTTTGAGAAAAACTCAAAAACGTTTTTTGAAATGAAAAATCAAGGTGAAATAATTTTTTAATTGTATAATAATTATTTTTATTAAAAACCTCGTTAGAAGGCCTTTCCAAAACCCTCATAAAAAAGTGAAATTGGATAATTGTATCAGGAGTACAATTAAATGTTAGCGGTCGGGGCGAATCATCGAAAATTCGGGCCCCTGTATCTTGATAACCCGTCATACTAGGTGCGCTCCCTTTACAGAATTTGAAGAGGTCCACCAGCACTACAATCTGGCGGAGTTTTAATAAGATTGGCGACAACAAAATTTTAGGCGGGGACACTTGGCAAATTTTACCCCCTATATGACTCTTCCTCCCTCTTTCCTTTCCAAGGGTATTGTAATTGGCCACTGGCCTATTTTTCGACGAGGGTACTTGTTGGTCTCTTTTAATGTTAATAAAAAAACTTTTTCTATAACAGTTTCGATAGGATTTTTCACAAGGTCAACCGTGCCGAAAGCTGAATGGCACCTGGGTGAGGTGTCTCAAACGGTGACTCTGGGATACCGGGCGACCTCTCAGAGTATGCAGCCTTATCCTTGCACGCGGGGCTCTACAAGGATGGACGAACCCTTTCCCTAACTGCTCGTGGGAACAAAAATTACACCACCAAAACACCAAAAAGTTGTAGATGCGGTTCAAAACGATCGAACGCGCAGAGCACCCGACAATGGGTTGGCAAACAATGCCGATCATCCTAGAGTTCGGGGTGCTGACAATAATTGAGATGGAAACACGACGACGAAGCGGCGAAACGCCCACATTGAGTGGACGGATCAAATACAGGATGACTTGCTAGACTGCTACGAGGCCAGCATTATCCCTGTTCACCGAGGCTTTATAGCGCGTATGCACACTCTGTGGTGCCAGAAACACCCAGAGCTTCAGCACGTTTCGCAACAATCTCTGCGAAATCAATGTGTCCACCTCTGTCAAAATGGATATGTACGCGGAGCGCTTCCCCAACCGCTGCTAGATCAAGCTGCAGACGAAGATGAGGAAGCGACATTAAGACCAACCGCGGAAAGCAGGCACCTTCTAAAAGATGTTTGGGATTTCAGGACAAGGAGGAACATTAACATTAACATTAACTCATGCATTTTATATGGATGACCTGAAGATCTATGCCTCTGGTAAAAGAAAACTTCAAACTGCTATAAATATTGTCAAGAACTACACAGGAGAGATTGGGATGGACTTTGGCTTGGATAAGTGTGCCAAAATTCATCTGAAGAATGGAAAGATTACTGACGTTCCCAAGCACCCTGAGCTTGTGGATATAAGTGTTATCAGACATCTTAATACTGGAGAGACCTATACATACCTGGGCGTGCCTCAAAACCGCATTCAGGACGTAACATCAATGAAGGAATCTCTCCGAAGCAGATACAAGCATCTTCTTTGACAGATTTGGTCTTCCAATCTGTCGGCGTTAAACAAGGTATCTGCGATTAACATGCTTACCGTCCTGGTTCTACTCCACTCGTTTGGTGTGGTTCAATGGACGAAGAACGAGCTTAAGGCCGTTGATATCACCACATGTAAGATCATGCATATGCATAAAAGCTTGCATATCAATTCGTCAGTTCCGGGATTATACATTTCACGCCGTCAAGGCGGACGCGGACTTCTGAATCTCCAGTGTCTTCATAAACGAACTCTTATAAATACAGCTTACATCGTTGCGAATGGCAGAGATCGTCTCTTAAAAATTATCAGGAACCACGAGATGAATGGCGAAGGAGCGTTCCTTCACAAAGCCGCTGAGCAAGCGGCCGAGAACCTTGGCCTGAATTTTAACATCAGAAGTGAGGAAAGTGCATTGCTCCATCTAAATGCTTCACTTCTAAGAGCCGAAGTGAAGAAAGAAGAGGTTGACAAATTTCACCAACAGCTCCTCGACAAGAAAATGCACGGAAACTTTCACAGAAATATAGAAAAACAGTCCTTGTCGAAGGAGCCAACTTTTGCTTTCCTCAGATCATCAGGGCTTAATTCAGGTACAGAGGGTTTTATTTTCGCATGCCACATAATGCGGCCCTAAGAGTGCCTTATCACCATCTTTATCGCCCTTACGGTGTTGGTCGCAACCCTGCCCTGCCGAACGCTCCAAGGGAGATAGATTCAATTGTCCAAAACGAGAAGTGCCAAACTTTCTGGAATTACGATTTTCGGACAGCAGTCTCCGTTGCACACTCGAGGCCTGACATCGTTCTCGAAGACTTCGAGAAATAAACTATATTCGTGATCGAATTCTCGGCTCCGTCCGAATACAACATCACTGCCAAGGAGAAAAAAAGGAGGAGAGGTATCAAGACCTTAACAGAGAGCTGCAGCGACTGTACCCAAAATATTCGGTACAAGTAATTGTCCTTGTGATAGGTGCTCTCGGAGGTGCGGAACTATCACTGGTTCGTAACCTTAAAGCCATACCCGCGTTCCAAAAATATGCCAAGGCACTTGCGAGATGGATGCAGAAAGCTCTTATCCTTGGGTCGCTTCGTCGTTATCGTCGTCGTTGTCTCTGTATACGAGATAAATTTTGAAAAGCTAATCGGATCGGATTGCGCTTTGGTACACGCTTTAAGGGACGAAAAAGAAAGATCAAGTTCGTTAACCAGCATTTTTTTACCAACAGTTTTAATTTTAATCACAAAAAAATACTAAACAATAAAAAATGGCATTTTTCGGTCAAACTATGCATGGTACGAAAAAATGGAATGTACATTAATTGTTCATCCAACAAAGATCTACAAATTTAATATTAATCATTTTTTTGATAGGACGCGTAGATTTTGATTTAATCGTAAAAAATAACATTAAAAATGAAAAAATTAAATTTGTGGAAAAACGACAGCAACTACGAAAAAAATGAATAGACAAAAGTGGTTCAACTAAAAAAGTTCTACCAATTTGTAAGTAATAATTTTTCTATCAGGCGCGTACTTTTGTTTTGATTGTAAAAAATAAAACTGAAAAAAATCAAATTTTTGGAAAGATGACACAAGCTACGGAAAAAAATGAATAGACAAAAGTTGTTCAATTAGAACAGGTCTACAAATTTGTTTTTAATCATAAAAAATAGCATTAAAATAGACAAAAGTTTCGTCGGAAAGATTCATAGTTTCGCACACAATTGAAGCCCGAAAAAGCGTCAAATTTTAAATTTATTAGACAAAAGTTGTCCAACCAAAAAAGATCTACAAATTTTTTATTAATTTTAGTTACAAAAATACATTCAATGTAAATGAATTAAATTTACACAAAATATAGAAAAAAAATGTTTAATAACAAAATTGTTCGGCTGAATAAGATCTAAAAATTTGTTTTTGGCGTTTTTTTTATAGGACGCGCACTTTTTTATGTTATAAAAACAATACAATGAAAATACGTCTGTTTCAATGTCAATGCCTGTTATGAATTGTAATAATATACATTTATTTAAATAACCATTTTCGTAACCATGAAAAATAAAACTTGTACTTTATTTTGCTATATCTTGAACGTAATGTAGAAAAGTTCGGGTTTTGGACAAATTTCAATGGAGTGCGAAGCACGAGATACGTGATGAGAATGTGTTCGATGAAGCCGAAGGAGCTTCAACAAAAGAGAATTCACAAACACCAAATTACAGTTGTCGATAGTTTGACCTTTAATTTTAAAAGGTGTATGCACAGATGCGGGAGAAGTACAAAACCTCAGAGCGAATTATTATTATTCTTATTATATTATCGAGCGCGAAGCGCGAGATCAAACAGACGCGCGCCCTAGGCGTGTTCAAACTTGCGACCAATGAGAATGTGTTTTATTAAATTCCATCAAAGGCTGACCTCTCTGAAAATTCTGCCCTTACCACAGATCTTCAGACGTCATTTTGGATTGTTCAATAGGTCCGCACCGTTGCGCATGCACTCTTCGATAAAAATAGTTATTTATATAGTTGCAACACGAACGTGCTGACATCAACTACTCAACTGTCATGGAGTGTGTAGATAGCACCAAAGTGCTGTGATAATATGAATCGCTTAGCGTCCGATAAAGTCTGCTACAGCTATTAATTAGCCATTCAGATCACAGTATGTCGTTACTTTATAAGCCTAGGACTCTAAGTAAACCGCTTAAAGGCCTAGGCCTATAGATACTGTTTAGAGATCGTTTGCAGACGCTAAAGTTGCACTTATGATGGAAGTGTCATAAAAATTACTTTTTGCAATACACACCTCGAAAGTGAGGACTTCCATGCCTCTAACGCCGTGTTTATTGACAACTGAAAACTGAGGTTACGTTTACGTAAATATTATTAATATTTAACTGAACACTTTTAAAATAAGAAGTTAAATTATTTTAATTTTAAGTCCTTATAAATTAATAATTGTTAAATTGTTATTTATACACTAAAATTTGTTTGAAATGTTTCTAAATATTCTCTTTAAAAATTTTTTAAATGAAAAATCACTTTAAATTCTCCTAGTAATCTGAAATAAAATTTGTTATTATCATGAAATTTTTGAAAATTCTTAAAAAGCTTCAAAATTCTATTTCAAAATCGTCAAAAATTTACATTTTATATGATTTTCCGAATTGCACTTATTAACTTTGCAGAAACTTTTGCCATAAGTTGCAAAACATTGATATAACCTCAATTTGCTATCGTTGTTGTCATCACGGAGTGGTTGTCATGGACTGGCGCTCACTCGCACACTTCTCGCGGAAGAAAAAGAGATAGCAGATCACAGTGCGCATGACCGAATAGCCATAATGTGCTGATTAGAAACGTCTAAGCTCGGCAATAAATGTGCAGTTACCGCAGTCAGAACGAATCTGTGGAGATCGGTCTCCTTATTATTACTCCGTGGCCTTGCATATGAAATATAGTGTGACATCTGAAATTTGCAATACTCGCCGACGCGACGGCTTGTCGGCATTTGTTACACAATATACTATTTAGAGATGCCATAAATTTTAGTTGAAAAGTAGTGAAAAGTTTTTAAATAGTTAATCGATGTGTCAAAATCGGTTTGAAAGTTTGGGCTAAAAGTCAATTTGTCCACAAGCATTTTTTGCCTAGAAATGTTTAAAAAATGTTTTGTTAGAATTAGTTTGATTTTTATAATAAAATATCCCCACATGTGAAATGCTTGTTGGAATTCTATATTATATACTATGTACAACAACGTTCATTAAATTATTAATAATAATAACAATAGTGAATCGCTATCGAAGTGTCTAAAATGAGTTTCGAAATTTGTTATTAACAGCTTATTACGTTAAAATAAAGAAGTTTAAATGCTGAAAAGTTTAAATGTATATTTCTTGATTAAGTTTGTTTAAACATCGTCATTTTTCTTCTTTGCCCCTGCTACATTCCAGCACAGCACCTTCACTACTCCTCCATCCTGCTTTACCCCCACCCCCCTACTACCTACGAAACAAGTCCCCCTGCATTTCTTTCAACACCTCTTTCTCCTCGTCCCACACCCACATTTTCTCTTCTTCTTTTATTTTCCGATACTCTAACTTCGCCTTCTTTATCCTATTTTTATTTCGCATTACCCTCGACTTCTCTTCCCAGCTCTCGAATTCCACAACCGCCAATTAATTCTCTTTTCTCTTCTCCAGCCTAACTTTACCTATCTTGTCTCTAACCCACCCTATGCCCTGTAGCAGCGCTTCGACAGCCTCACTTTCTTCCCCGCTCCTCAGCTTCAACGCCTTCAACCCTCTTATCACAATATTATTTCCCCTGTCTGCCTTCTCTTTTCACTCCATTCTCAACCCCATTGCCTTTATCCTTTGCCTAGTCGCAACCTCGTCCTTTTCATTCCTACGCCCTCCCACTTTCTCTTTTATCATTTTCTCTCCCCTCTCCCAAATACATTTCTGCTCGCACTCCCCCCTGTCACCTAATTTAATGTCCGACCTGCTCTCAATCTTCTCAAGCCTTTTTTTCATCATTTTCTTTCACACCCTAATCTCCTCTTTCATTTGTTTCACTTTAACTTATTTTGCCTTCCTTATCGATACCAACTTTCTCTAATTCTCCTACTTTCTCCCTCAGCTCTTTAATTCCTTTATCTCATTTCTCATCTCTAATCCTCAAGTCCTCCCTCATACCTTCCATCTGCTTCTTAGTTCACCTTACGTCCTCCCTTAGTCCCCTGATCACGCCTATCAGCATCCCTAGCGCCTCCTTTTCCGACTGCCCCTCCATTTGTTGGGGGTGACCTGCGTGTTCTACCGCGTTTCTTAAACGGACTCTCTACCACGCTTTTCTCCGGACTCTCTTGTCTGTCTTTCTTCCTCTTCTTTTTATATAGTTGCTTCATATTTACTAGGTATTTTTAAATGATTCCAAGAATTTGTTAGGAAACGGTATACTTCGAAACTCAATTTTTTCCCCATTTTCGTTATTAAATTAAAAAAGCTTCATTTTTCCTTCCTCATAGAGGGAGGTTTTGTAATGACCATTTTTGATTAATCAAAGCTACCTAGAAATTAAAAAAAAAGTTACATTGTTTCTCTGAAGAAAACTTTCTTTCAATTTGGAATATTACACTACCATAAGATAAAAACTTGTTCATGGTAACAGACCACATCAATTGACAATTTGGTTGGCTCTCTGATTTTCTGAAAATAAGATTTTTGGTAAGACAGGAATATAGGCTTGAAAAATATTCAAAGTATCAATTTTGTTCTTTTGTTAGGAAAAGACCACCCTTTATGAGAATGCAAATTCATTTGATACCTATGAAGAAGCAAAATGCTTATAAAATGAGCACAAATAAATACACCCATTGTGAATAGATCAATAGTACTTCGCAGCGGTATTTTGATGAAAATCGGCCTTGATAGTCGATTAAGCAAATCTTTCTTGACCGTCTAATCACAGCTCCACAAAGAAGTTGACTGTCCGGCGGACCGCAGAATTTCACTAGTTTGTTTTCAACAGTGAGAAGAATTTTTGTATGTGGCTAATACTGCTGTACCGCATTTTTAATGATTTTCTGCCTTGACTCTGGCCATTTCTAGTTAGTTCAAAAAAAATTTGTAACAATGCACAATTTCATAGAAATAGACATCAAAATTGTGGGTTAAAAATTGATTGGTCCACACGTTTTCAACTGTCTTTTTCAATTGCTATTACAGCAGTTGAACCCAACTCAGGTTAATGTTCAATTTGTACCCATACATACACGTAAAAATATAAAATTATCTGCAACAAAATGTTGCACCTAGTTTTTCCATGGAAATAATTATGAAATAACTAAGTGCAAAAAACTAAGCATAGATAAGCTTTAATAAAATGAGGAAGTACTAAAGCGAAACTACATGTGCGAATACAGCAGACTGCTTTTCTTTTTCTCGAAAGTAACTATTAAATTAAAGTACTGACGTTATAAGAAAGATTCAAATCAACAAGCACGAGACACCCTTGCGGGAGAGCGGAAGGTATTACAGTTCAATATAAGTAGCCATGTTCGTCAGAACACAGAGAAGTGCTGTGCCTACAACTAAACGACCAAAGGTTGCATTCAATGCTCTTAAAATGGCTCCGGTTTTGATCAGATCCATAATGCGTCTACAAGAATGCACTCTTTAGTGTAACATTCTGTCCAAATAATCTGAAGGTAATTATATTGATCAGAACAGAGATATTTTTTGAGGAAAATGTTCTTGTTTTTTGTTTGTAATTGGGAATTGAGTTATTTTTTGCGCCTGTAGAATGCAACATGCTAAGGAAGTTATATATTTCGTAACTTTCAATTAAAATTTAGTGCAGTGTTAAAAATACCAAATTATTAAATAATATTTAGTTGTCATAAATTTGGTTGTCATTAGAGCGAATATAATTCCACTTTTCGACGTTACTTTCGGCTTGGATATCAGCTACGCGATTAGCAACAAAAACTTGTAATAAGTTAAGTTGTATTTTTATCCAATTTAGTGCAATTGTCGAATCTGACCAAAAATAAGTCTCATCGATATCTAGCTTCATTGCATCTATCACTTGTTGATACAAATGAGAGAGAAGTTGTATAGCGCACAACTCGAGTCACGGTATGGTTCTATTTTTTAATGGCGCGACGGGTGATTTCGAGCATATCAATACAACACTGTAAGCGCCGTCATGAATCATCGATCTTAAGTATATGCAAGCACCGTATCCGACTTGACTCGCATCACAGAAACCGTGTAGTTCGATTTTCTTCGCATTACGGGATACAATTTGTCGTTTGAAAGTAATATTCTCGATTGAATTCAACTGTGTGCAAAATTTACTCCAAGCGTGATGAATATGGCTATTTACCGACTCGTCCCATTCCGTTTTCGCTTGCCAAATATCTTGCATGATCTTTTTTGCATACAGTATGATAGGACCGATTAGACCTAGAGGATCAAAAATTTTCGCTATATCTGACAATATTCTGCGCTTTGTGATTTTTGCTTCAATTTCGATATTTCGAATTTCATATTTAAAAGTATCATTTTTTGCTTTCCAGTAGATTCCTAACGTTTTCAAAGTATTATCCTTATCGAGATCAAAATTCACATCTAAATTTTATTCGGAAACACCATCGATTACACTTTTGTCATTTGATGCCCACTGACGCATATTTAAACAAGCCGTTCTTAAAATACCTATCATTTGTCGACAAATTTCACGTGCTTCTTCTTGCGTACCGGCGCCAGTCAACATATTGTCTACATACATATCTTGTTTAAGAATTCTTGCAGCTAAGGGAAATCGATCTCCTTCATCATCAGCGAGTTGATGTAAATATCGTATAGCCAAATAAGGTGCTGACGTGAGACCGAACGTGACTGTATTTAATATCCATTCACGTATTTCGCCATTTAATAGCCAAATCGTTTTGAGAAATTTTCTATCTTCTAACCGTACCCAAAATTGTTTAAACATTTTTTCGATATCTCCAATTAAAACATACGCGTGTTTACGAAATCGTAATAAAATGGTAAACAAATCGTCTTGAATTGCGGGACCGGCTATTTGACAATCATTTAATGACTTGCCATTCGTCGATTTGGTTGATGCATCAAATACAATTCTGAAACTGGTCGTGATACTCGATTCCTTTATTACCGGAAGATGAGGAATGTAAAAACCGTCAGAATTTTCATTTTCTTTTTCTATTAAAGTCATGTGAGAAGCGTTTATGTACTCGTTCATTCCTTTTTCGTACCGTTCTGCAAAATCTTGATTGATATTAAATTTTCTTTGTAAAGAAAGCAATCGTTTTAAAGCTATTGCTCGCGATTCACCTAATTCAAATTTTTCTTTAAAAAGCAGCGGAACAATATATCTGCCATTTTCGTCTCGCGTAACGTGATCGGTGAATATTTTTTCGCATCGTAATGTCTTTTCGGGAAGAATTTCTTCTACATTCCAAAACTTTTCAAGATCGAAATTCAAATCTGTCAACATGCATTGCGATTTCTTTCTTTTGTTATTAAAATTCAGATGTCCGCCGATTATCCAACCCAGTCTAGTTTTTTGCAGAATAAAATCATCGTTTTCATCGAGCTTAATTTGACCTGTGCAAAACATCGACAATGTTGGACCTGAGGCAATGAGCAAATAAACACTCGAAGTTTTGTAAAAATCGGGATCAGCTAATTTTATATTTTTCGGAATATTGAAATTTTCTCTGGAAAATGTTTCGGTCGGAACTGAATCAGCTATGTCAGGTACTACGAAAAATACTAATGATTTTTTAAATTCTGAATGCATTGACTTGAACGTGACTTTAGTAAAATAATTTGCATTAGTAGTTAAACTGTTCATTGCACCGATTGTTAATGAGTAACGCGTTTTAGGCAACTTTAGCTTTTTTATCAATCTTTCTGTAATAAAATTCGTTGTGGAGCACGTATCGAGTAACGCTCTACACATTATAAGATTACCGTCTCTGTCGGCCGTTCTCACTAAGGCACTCGTCATTAAATCAAACGTAAATATAGTGGTCGAGAAACAAAGGCCGATACTCGATTGCTTAGTCTCTAGTCATGCTGATTTCTCAGGATTTTCGTCGTTTTTATTATTTCCGCTCTTTGTCGTTTTCGGATAATGTAATAGAGTGTTGTGTTTTTTGCCGCACGTCTTACAATTACCGAATCTGCATTCCGATTTTCCGTGATTTCTCATGCAATTGATACACAATTTTGCATCTTTTATCATTTTGACTCTATCATTAAGTGACATTTCTTTGAATTTTTGACACTGGTATAACGCGTGTTGTTCATCGCAACAAGCTAAACATTTCTTATTCGTCGTAGCAAAAGATCGTGCCGAATTTTTGTTATCTATCTTTCGCACCTTAGGATGTGGAGCATCATTGTTTTGCGCATCAGTAGAAGTCCGAAACTTCGATATCGATTGTAACGTTGCACGTTGATACATGAACTCGGTCACCATCTCAAAAGTTGGAAATTCGTCGCGTTTTAATGTTTTTTCCCAATCCAAACGTGTAATAGGCAAAAATCTTTCTTGTAAAATTTGAACGACGATTTCTTTCGACAACTTGACGCCTAAGCTATCCAACGACTCGACATTCAAGATCGCTTTGTCTGCGAGAACTTCAAGACTTTTCGGATTGTATTTTTCTTGTTTTGGTAAATTCAAAAGTAACGACAAATGTCTTGCTATGAGCAAACGTCGATTTTCATAAACTCGTTTTAAAAGATCACACGCTTTCATGTAGTTTTCCTCCGAAACCGAAAAAACTTGAATTTTTTGCAATGCTTCGCTACGTAAAGCAGATTGCAAGTACTGCAATTTTTCAACATTTGTAAGGTACTTATCGATAAGCTCTACGAACGAATTTTTGAAAGAAAGCCAATTTTCAAGTTTTCCATCAAAAGAGGGAATCGACGCTTGCGGAAGCTTCAATTTTCGTTTTAACGCGCCCGGCGTGTTTTGACCGCCTTGATAGATAGTCGCACCCGCGCCTGACGTGCTTTGTCCGCCCTGAGAGTTATTCGCACCCGTGTTAGTCGATCCACCAATGTGAACTATTTGATTTACTTCTTGAGAAGGAGCTTGTGAAATAAGAATTTGTGCTCTATTAGTTGTTGAAAAATAATTATTCAACACCGCGAATCTTTCATTTTTGCTCGCAGCCGATTCAACTAATACGTCTAAATTGTCACAGATAGAATCGAATTTTTCAAAAACTGTCTTCAATCTTTGCAATCTCAATTGGAATTCTATCACGTCTGTCTCTCTGTTGTACTTAGTTAAAAACTCATCGAACGAAGCTAATTGACCCTTTATCGCGTCGCGGTGCGCTTGCAGAATCTTGATTTGATTCTCAGTACTTTCGGTCGTCATTTTGGTTAGAGGCAATAATTGAACTCGAATGGACACGTATGCGTTTGTGATTCCAGAAAGCACTTACCAATTTTCGTATAGACTTCTCGCAATGATCGAGAACGCATTAACGTTTGGTGCGTGTAGAATGATGGGAGCACGTGTCGTTCGCCAGCGTACGACTGCGTGTTGCTACGATGCGATGATGCAATCTCGGCGTACTTGCGGGCAGAATCTTCCCGCTTTTTGATGATTTTCACAGTCTCACAAAACTTCAAAAATTTGCAATTGTATGTACAGCAGTATCACAATGTCACAATGTTGTACAAGAGTTCACTCTTCACAATTGTTTTCAAGTTCGTTAATAATCACTTCTTCACAATTGTTTTCAAGTTCGTTAACAATCACTGTATAAAGACTAACAATTTATTAATCCGGCTAAAAGGAGCATGTTCTGCATCCGAAGATACGACTCCGCGAAAAATAATCCGCGAAGCCTAGTTACGAATTTACGTTTAATTATTTTAACGGATTGGTAAATAACGCGAATAAATTCCAATCGAATCTCAATTGTAAAATGAATAATTTGAGTAAACGATGAAAATAATGTAAATGGTATTTATTGAAAATATAACAGAGTAGCGTGCGTATCATATGAGCTTTGATACAAGACTGACCCGTACATCTCGTACGACTTTTTGTTCTACAGCGTACACCATACAAAATCTACGTCCTACTCTCGTCATCTTATACTATAAACATGAAACAATGCCGTCAGCATGAGTACACGATATGTGTGCGTGATCGAGATTTTGTAGAATTATAATCAAAAGCGGTTTTAACTTCAAAAAGAAATATATATGAGACGACTTTAGTATTTGCAATCATTCGCACAGCTAAAACTTGCGTGTGTTACATATATAGGTTTATATATACCATTAAGCCATTTCCCTTTCGGCGAGCCTCAAGGGGTAAGCGTGACACTACCCGATTCGGGTAGTGTTTCTAGGTGGATAGTTTCTTGTAGTAAATAACTACAAGTGTGGGCTCACCACACCCACCACCGCCAACAGCAACGCAGTAGTATCAGACGGTCACCCATCCAAGTACTAACCGCGCCCAACACTGCTTAACTTCAGTGATCTAACGGGAACTGGTGTTTCCAGCGTGGTATGGCCGTTGCCATATAGTAGGTAAAACGTATAAATTCATTCATTTTCAAACAGTAGATATTTATCAAATATTTTCAAAACCTTTCTGAAGAAATTGAGTATGTTCATTTAGAAAAAATTGTTTTATAAGTAACATCCTCATCTTATTTGTCATTTGACATAGTCCGTGGCTATGATGAAAAACCGGGTTTACCCAAAAAAGAGTTTGCAAACAAAAAAAGATATATGGCGACCTCATCGCCCGAGAGCTCCAACCCTTGAAGTCAGCCACGTTGCATTGGGCTAAGTCCCCAATGCAACGAATTATGCGGTTACGTCACCAGTATCGCGCAGTGCGACTTACAATGGGCCTCTCTCGGATGGAGGCCACGGCTCAGTTAAGAGTGGAAATAGGACCGAACCGAGGCGACGCAAAGGCAATGGTCCCAGACAAACGCGAGAACATCGTTTTAAATGGTCGGACCAACTCAGGAGGGACATCCTTACCTGTTGGCAAAGAAGCTTACCGGCGCGAATAGGATTCACGCAGAGGTTACATGAACGTTGGGTCAATATGCACCCGGAATATGCTCATAAAACGCCTCAGTATTTAAGAGATCAGGTATCCTTTTTGCGCAAAAACGGATATAAAGCTCTTTATCAGCAAGAAGAAGAGCTACATTCTCCAGCGAACATAAGAACAACATGAGAACTAGGAGATCAAAAATACGCCAAAAAGTCTTTCTCAGAATGGACAAATTAGCTGAAGCTAATACTGCTCTCCCCGATATGCTCCCCGAAGATGTTAATCTCTGGAATCTGAACTGTGTAGTTTACGAGAAAAAGATCCCCCTGCTTAGCGACAATAGAAGTGATGATACTTCGGTACGCCTGAGTAAGACTCGCGAGCGTATTGCACAGCTTTAGTTTAAAATTAAAACGGCGAGATAGCATGCATAAAATGTTCAAAGCGTGATTAGCTACGTAACATCAAATGGAAAATTCACTCCAAAAGTTAGGGCACTTGCTCGAAACTTGAGGAAAGCAAATCACGCGCTGCACAAGTGTAAACTATTGACCATCAAGCAGCACTGGACGCGAAAATTAAGAGCTCTTACAACAGCGAAAGAGTGCCTTGAATGTCGAGTAAAGTGGATTCATGAAAATTCTACCTTTTCTTCTTATCCTTCCCGTCTGTTCAATAAAAGGTCATATGCCGTTGAAAATCCGCCTAATCAAGACGGGATTCAAGTCTTCTGGGAACAAGCATATGGAGATACTTATCAGCTAAATGAAGACGCTGCAGGTATATCATTCTTTCGTAACTTTTGCCAAAGGCAAATGTTGCAAGGTCTAGAGGAAGAGTGTCCACTTATTACTGCTCAAGAAGTGAATAAAGTTGTCGCTAGAACTAAGAACTTTTTAGCGCCAGGGCCAGATGAAATCAACAACTTTTGGTGGAAGAAGTTCACTTCCACGCGCCAACATAACATCTCGCACGTACATTTATTACTTTTTTAAACGGAGTTTAAAAGTTTGCAGGGAGAACCTGTTAATAGACAGGTGTATTACTCAGGACTCGATCAGTTATCGACGCATTCTCTCCATGGCTTGAATTGACTACCGTAAGGCATTCGCCAACACAAACCATGACCTACTTATCAAGCTTTTTGAGTGCCGATACTTTCCTGCATCTCCCTCTTGCCTCGATCTATTGTGCTACGAGGCAGTAGCTCTGGATACCTATGTGGCCCACCGAACAGAAAAGAATTAAGGTCAACCATCTTTTATACATGGACGACCTTAAACTGTTTTCCTCTTCGAAAGAGGACCTTAACATACTTCTGGCGGCGGTAAATTGGTACTGTAAAGTGATTGGCATGAGCTTTCGACTGGACAAGTGTGTCCTGATTTTTTGAGCTAATAAACCCGATTTTGAAAATTTGGCTCTTGACTCCTTCTGCATTTCTACCCTTCACTTATGGATGCACAGTAGACTTCTATAGTACACTTGGATTCACAGTACAGTTTGGTAGTATATACGGATGCGCAGTAGAGTTCTGCCACGTATGTCGCTGCGCATTATACTTCTAGCAAACTTACGGATGCACGTAGACTTCTATAATACACATTGATGCGCAGTGCAGTTGAGTGGTATATATGGCTGCACAATATAGTTCTGCAAGATATACCGCTTCGCAGTACACTTCTAGGGCACTTACGGATGCGCAGTACAATTTGGTGGTATATAGTATATGACTACGCAGTAGAGTTCTGCAACATATGCCGCTGCGCAGTACACTTCTAAGACAATTATAGATGCGCAGTAGTATTTTACAGCACACAGGGCTGCGCAATATACTTATATAGCATACGAGACTGTGAGGTATTACTCCAGGGGTTCTGTGACACACTTCTACGCCAAGATAAATGTCGAACCTTCCAGAAATTTCTGTCTGAACGATATCTCTGAAGATTTTCTATAGATCGAAGTTTCTGGACAGGGTTATTGTTTTGGATATTTCCTGTATCGAATTATCTAGAAACTTGAAGTATTCTAGAAAAATCAAAGTTTCTATAAGGTTCTAAATGTATCGATATTGGATCTCATCTTTACCTAAATTCGAAAAAGAATGATCGAAGTTTCTAGAAGGGGCTATTGCTTTCGAGATTCCCTGTATCGAAGTATCTAGAAACTTATACTAAGGTGTGTAGAGTGGTGTGACGTCTAATAAAAGCCGGACTGGAGCGAAGCGCAGTCATTCCGTTTTCGAACTTAGTGTAAGAAACATCTAAATTGAATAGTGAATAGTGATCAAAACAAATAAAATAATAAACAATAGTGTCTGAAAAAGTGGAAAGAAGAAAAGACAGTTGAAAAACTTTAATAATAAACATAAGTGAAGTGAATAGTGACTGAAAAAGTAGCAAAAAGAAAAAAAGACAGTTAAAAACTTTAATAATAACTTTTACAGCAAGTATTAAGATGCTGCCCGGCGAGTGTGTGAAGCTTGTTCCCATGATCGAGAAAGCTTTAACCCTGATTTCGTCGTCATCATCGTCTAGAAACATACAGTTGGATAAAGTCAACAAATGGAGAAACGAGTGTATGATGTGCCTAACGACTGTGCGAAAGGAGCTTCATAGAAAAACCCCATCACTACCAATAAATCAAAAACCAAAGTGCCTAAATATAATCAAAAAATTAGCATTGTTTAAGGCTCGTTTCGATTTGCTCGGTAAAAAAGGAAGTGGTCTACAGAACAAACGAACATAGCGTGATGACATCAGCAATAGAGTCACATGGATTGATGTTGACAAAGCGTTTGATAGTAGAATAAAGACATGTGTTGTAGCCAACTTAGTCCACAAAGATGTTCTTGCTTTCCTGGATGATGCCGAGAGATTATTTATTACTGAAGTGGGCAAGGCCTTGCGCGAACACATGGCTTTGAAAGTGAACGCTGTGCTCCTTACATACTATCTGAAGATCGGTAAGGAGACGCTTGATGACAAGAATTTCAAATCCAAAAACGAAGAAATATACTGTACTACAGATGTGAAACTTTGTTTCGAAAACTATGTAAGATACCCGATTCTGCAAGAAATGGAAGATTTTGAGGAAAAAGATTCAGGATGGACCTTACATAAAACTTTCAGTGAACCTGAACAAGCTTAACCTAATGAAGGGTAGTTCCTACATCGACCTTCCTTTATTCATCAAGAAAAAAGAAGCATGTATCAATGTGTTAAATAAGAATGACAACGAGTGTTTTAGATGGGCGTGTTTTATCAGCCATGTATCCACCTGAGAGTAATGATATCACTAAACGCGTATTCAGCTATACTCAATGCAAAGATGTATTAGATTTTTATGGAATCAACTTCCCAGTCACATTAAGGGATGTGAAAAGATTCAGAAAAAAATGACATACCAGTGAACGTGTATGGCCTGATAAAGAACGAGACGAATGAATTTACGGTGGTTCCATTGCATCTTACTTCGCAAAAGAGGAACATCCACGTGAACCTTCTACGAGTAGAAGCAGAGTATTATAACGAAGAGAGTAGTGACGAAGAAGATTATCAGGATAGCAAGACTCACTCGTTTAATTTCCATTATGTCTGGATGAAGAATCTGTCGCGACTAGTCAGCAGACAACTATCAAATTATGATGGAAAGGAATATATTTGTGATCGATGTCTACACTACTTTTCACCTCAAGGAAAGTTGATGGTACACAGTGAAGTTTGCAAAAAATTAAATGACTGCAAAATCGTTCTACCGGAATCTGGAAAAAATTTTATCGTTTTCAAAAACTTCAAGCATCGAGAGAAAGTTCGTTTCATTATTTATGCCGACTGCGAGTCCTTGCTAAAACCCGTGGAGGAGCAGGAAAAAAGATCAAACACGGATGTGTCCAAAAAACATGAGGTTTGGTACATCGGATATTACTTCAAGTGCAGCTACAATGATTCCATATATTTCTATGAGTCCTGCCCTGAAGATGTGGAACCCGCAAAGTGTTTCGCTCTGGAGTTACTAGAAATTGCAAAGGAATGCGACAAGATACTTGCATCACCAGTTCCTATGCAGAAACTGACTCGAGAGCAAGAGGAAGTTTTCATGGAAAGTAAAGTTAAAGTTCTTGCTCTGAATAAAGAAATGTACGTTTCATTTACAAAGTATGTTCCGGAAACTCAAATCAAATTCAGGTTTATAGACTCATTTCGATTCATGGTCTCGTCCCTGGAAAAGTTAGCGTCGTACCTCACTAGCTATAAAATTGTAAATACAGTATTTTATGGTATCGAAAGAGAAAAAATTGAGCTTCTCACGAGGAAAGGTGTTCTTCCTTACGAATACCTTGACTCTAGAGAGAAACTAAAAAAACGTCAGCTGCCACCAACAGGGAAATTCTATAGCACTTTGAACAGGTATGGTCTGCGTTCAATCTGAAAAATCTCGGCGAATATGTAAAACTGTACATGAAGACAGATGTACTACTTTTGGCTGATGTCTCCGAAAGTTTCCGAGAACAATGTCTCAAGGCTTATGATCTTGATTCCGCACACTACTACACCACTCCTGGCTTGACTTGGGATGCCATGCTCAAATATACAAAAGTAAGATTGGAACTCCTCACCGACGTTGATATGTTGCTGATGATTGAGAATGGTAAGAAGGGTGGAGTGAGCTAATGCTCAAAGCAATATGCCATTGCCAACAATAAGTATATGGCAGATTTTAACGAAAATGGGGAGATAATCTACATAATGTATTTTGATGCAAACAACCTGAATGGTTGGGCAATGGGACAACCACTCCCTTATGGTGGTTTCGAGTGGGTTAAGGATTTGGAAAATTTTGATTTCAATGTTCCCGACGATTCACCCATTGGCTATATACTGGAAGTAGATTTGGATTATCCAGCCGAACTCCATGACGTACACAATGACTTGCCGTTCTGTCGAGAACACTCGAAACCACCAGGGTCAAGCCAGGAGAAGCTCCTAACTACTCTCCTACCGAAACGAAAGTACGTTCTCCATTGCCGGGCTTAAGGAATATATTGATCTGAATACTACCCTGAGAACAAAAGCTAAAAATGAATTTGAAAAGAATCTATTTAAATTGATGAATAATACAGTTTACGGGAAAACAATGGAGAAAGTACGAAAACATGTCAATGTGAAACTCGTGACAAAGTTGTATGCCTATGGGGCTCTTCAGATGAATCTTTGGATCCCTATAAACGGGCTCTCCAGTATGAATATTGGATCCCTATAAACGGACTCTCCAGGATAAATGTTGGAACCCTATAAGCGGGCTCTCCAGGAACAATGTTGGATCCTTATAGGGCTCGCCAGTGTGTATACTCTCGAATTATGACGAATGCACAAGCAGAATATAAAGTTCCCAAACAACGACAGATCCTAGCAAGAGTTCACGTGCACAGATGGAAGACTCCCAACTGTGCACGTGCACAGATGGTACTCTACCAACGCTTCGCGTGCACAGGTAGAAGACTCCCAACTGTGCACGTTCACAGATGGTACACTCCCAAATGTGCACGTTCCAATTTGCGAAGGGTACAACTGTGCACGTCGAGGGCCGGTGGTACAACTGTGCACGCTGCGGGCCACTGGCACAACTGTGCACGTGCACAGATGGGAGACTCCCAACTGTGAACGTCGAAATTTAGACGTGCACAGATGGTGCCCTAGCAACAGTTCACATGCACAAATGAGAGACTCCCAACTGTGCACGTGTCAATTGATACGATCAGGTTGTCAACACACAAGTCCACGTGCACAGATGGGATAATCCCAACTGTGCACGTTTAAATTAATACGATCATTTTTTCACTCAGAAGTCCACGTGCACAGATGGGAGACTCCGAACTGTACATTTGCACAGATGGGACACACCCAACTGCACACGTGCACAGATGGGACCCCCTCCACTGTACACGTGCACAGATGGAAAATTCCCAACTGGGCACGTTAGGATTAATAAAATCATTTGTCACCCAAAAGTGCACGTGCACAGATCGTACCTGCCCAAATGTGCACGTCTCGATTAATACAATCATCCTTTACCTATAAGTCCACGTGCATAGATGATACTTTTTCACCTGTGTACTTCTCAATTACTGCGATCAGACTTTTAACTTGAAAGTCCACGTGCACAGATGGTACCCTCCCAACTGTGCACGACTCAATTAACACGATTAGACTTTTCATTTAAAAGTCTACGAGCACAGATGGTATTCTCCCAACTGTGCACGTCTCGATTAATGCAATCACTCTTTCCCTGTAAATCCACGTGCACAGGTGGTACCCTCCCAACTGTGTACGCCTCAGTTACTGCGATCATATTTTCATCTTGAAAGTCCACGTTCTAAAAGAAGTAATCTTTTTTTTTACCAAAAATGGATTTTACCGAGTTCTGAATGAAAGTGGATATGAATAAAAAGAACAATCTTCTACAGAAACATGAGTTAGTTCAAAGAAATTAGATTAAGCCATTTCCCAAATTGGTCACTTACGCCATTAATTCAAAAAAAAATTCTTTACTATTTTTGGATGCCAATCATCTCGAAAGTAGTTTTTTTAAAAGAACAACTATCTCCGAGGTGATTCACAAAGCTAATTCTTCAAAGAATTTTTCTTGGCAAAAAATCGTATCGTTTAAAAAAACTCCGTCTCCCCCAGTTCTTTATTTTTGAATTGTGAATTCTCAAGAAAGTTTTTCCGCTACATTCAATCTTCCACTTTAATAATTTTGCAAGAAAAATTAAATCGGAATATTTTTCATAACAATGCAAATTCATTGAACCGTAGGCTTCTCCGAAAACACGACAACGAAAACAGCGACAATCCAAGTCAACGTGTTACAAATATTTCAATTTTCATTTTATTATTTTGTTATATTTTCACTTTCAGACAATTAATTAAATTTAATCTAAGAAATAGCTCATTTCTTTAAATAATTTATAATCAATGTAATATTACAAGCTTATACTTTGTAATTTTAAATAGACCCACGCTTTTCGGTACATGCGCAGTAGAAAAAGTCGCGGTCCCTTAGCATCACTGGGCCCTCCCTAGGGATCGTGGGACCTTGTAGCTGGTGGGAGGGCTTACGGAGGTCATTGACCACAGATCGGAAATAGGTGAAACTGAGGGGCCGTATCGCAAGGTGTGGCTACTCTGGGGAACTGCCCACCCCTGCCCACCTCAATAGAGGTGGTCAGGCTAGGCCTTCAAAGGAGGTGTTTGAACGGAGATTTTGGGACACCAAGTCGAATCCCATAGTATTTAGACCCGCCCCCTGCAAGCGGGGCTCTGTGGGGGGTGTTTCTTATTTCCCTAGCTACTCGTGGGAAAAACAGAACAAAAACGATGAGGGATCCGTTTCGGGTCCCTCATCCAACCCACCGCCAAAAGTGGGAGGCTCCGTAGGGGGCAACCCACTAGAGGCGGTGGGAAGTAGTGAAGAAGATGGAGACAATTATGTCGAAGCCGTGGAAATGCAGCTAACGGAACTCTCCGTAGGGAAGAGGCACCGTAGCGGACCACAAAGAAGGAGAGCCCCTAATGCGCGGCTCGCAAACAAGGCTCCTCACAGGGGGCAGTGGCTGCGGAAACTTTACCCAGAGCAACTCCTCAGGCTTATTCTATAGGCAAGAGGAAGAAGGGCTCCGGAGAAACTCCCCCAAACAGGGAGTTCAAACTGCAGAAGGCTCTGGTAATACAGGGCCTTACTTTCGCGCAGATGGCCAACAACGCCCTGATGAGAGTTGTCATTGCGTCGGGTTATCCTGATAACTGTCTAACTCTCGAGGCTTTGGACAGGTTGAGGGATAAAATCTCAGAAGTGATTGACGCGTTACCTCTCGAGGGACGTGCCCCCAGATTCAACGACGTCTTCATTAGGTCGGGGGCCATCGTTGTGGAGGTCGCGGACATCTAGTACTGCGTACTGATTCCCGGCAACCCCGAGAGTCCGGCGACCGTTCTGAGGCGCCTGAACTTTCAGAACCCGTCTCTACGAACTGATTCGTGGAAGGTGTTTTCCGACAGGCAGGAATCCAGACCGAAGGGGAGATGCTGGATTCTAGTCGTTGGTCTTCCCGAATCTTCAGTCAGAGCCCTTGCGGCTCTAGATTATCTTCCCTATCTAGGGGCGAGTAAGGTTACATTCCGGGTGGCCCAACTGGGATCCACATGGGTCCCAGAAGCGTCCGGAGGTGCCCCGAACTAGCCTCTCAATGGCTGAGACGGGAATCTCCATTACGCAGATTAATTTGCACCACTGCAAAGGTGCCTCGGCGGTTTTAGCCAGACGCATGTCTGTGGTGCAGACTGGGCTCGCCCTAATCCAAGAACCCTGGTTATACAGGAAAAGGATTTGTGGCTTGTCAGGATGTGGCTTCATATATAAGGGGCCACGCGAAAAAACGCCAAGGGCATGCATAGCCTTCAAGGGTATGGATGCGATCTTGGTGTCTAAATTCTGCTCTAGAGATCTCACCGTAATTAAGGTGAGACTCAGGGGCAGTAGCGGAGAAAGGCTAGAGGTATTTATTGCCTCGGATTATTTCTCTGGCGATGCCGAGGGACCCCCGCCTCCCAGAGAGGTGGAGGCTCTAATTCGGTATTGTCAAGAAAACAAGATCCCTCTGCTGTTGGGCTGTGATCCAAACTCTCACCACACCGTGTGGGGAAGCAGAAACACCAATGCCAGAGGGAGATATTTAATTGAATACATAGCGGGCACAGAGCTGGAGATTCTGAATCGGGGTGATACTCCCACATTCCAGACTAAAAACAGGAGTGAGGTTCTCGATTTGACTCTATGTGCAGGTGCAAAGAGGACCAGGGTAGTGGATTGGACAGTCTCCGATTAAAAGTCTCTTTCAGACCACAAATATATCTTTTACCGGTTAGCCCTGGGTAAACCCGTGGTTTCTAATATCAGAAACCCCAGAAATACACTTTGGGACTCATATAAAGAGAAACTCAAAGGGAGGCTTGCGGAATTCCTCACAAGATATGGTACCATTGATGAGTTGGAGCACGCCGCAGATTTTCTGCGAAGGGCTCTGACAACATCATATGAGAACAATTGCCCTACAAGCACAATTAAGTCTAGGAAGGGAGCAGAATGGTGGAACACACACCTGGAGAAACTCCGTAAAGGACAAGAATGTTGTGCAATAGGGCAAATAGACCTAAATTGCCTTCGGACTGGGACATCTATAAGACGGCCCAGTGTGAATACAATAAAAATATAAGGAAGTACAAGCAGGAAGATTGGAGGGGCTTCTGCCAGGAATCGAAAAACATTCCGGAAACAGCGAAGCTCCACAAGATCCTGGCGAAAAATCCGGAAGCTCGCCTCAAGCTCATAAGGCTCGATAATGGTGAGTTTGCCGAAGATGAAGAAGCAACGATGAATAACCTGATGAAAGTTCACTTCCCGGGTTTTCAGCGAATCCGCACCGACCAAGAGGATGGAGGCTGGGGCCAAGGGGTGGAAAGGGCCGACTGGAATTTCGCCGCTACGGTCGCTGATTACAAAAAATTGAAATGGGCCGTAGGGTCCTTCTGACCCTTTTAATCACCAGGGGCGGATGGCATTTATCCAGCGCTTTTGCAAAGAGGCATGGATATAGTCGTCCCTTCTCTGACGAAATTATTTAGGGCAAGTATAGCCCTTAAACACGTGCCATTGGCATGGAAGGATGGCAGAGTGGCCTTCATACCCAAACCTGGGAGGGAGGGTTACACTTCTGCCAAAGATTTCCGACCAATCAGCCTCACGTCTTTTATCCTGAAGACGCTGGAGAAGCTGGTCGAGAGATACATTAGAGATGAGGTGCTCTTGGCCTCCCCGCTGCATAGAGGGCAGCATGCTTTCCAGGCAGGCTGCTCGGTAGAAACTGCGCTTCATGCTGTTGTGGCAAAATTGGAGCAGCAGTTGGAACAAAAGGGGTATGCTGTGGGCACTTTCTTGGATATAGAGGGTGCTTTCAGCAATACTCCTCCAGAAGTCATCTGTCGAAAGGCTTTGAGATGTGGCGTGCCGGACCAGCAGGTATGCTGGATAGGAAGCATACTACGCCGAAGAAGACTCGAAACCAGATGGGGTGAAGGCCTAATAAGGGGGATAGCTCCGCGGGGTTGCCCACAGGGGTTGTCCTGTCGCCCCTCCTGTGGTGCATTGTAGTGGACGGTCTTCTTCGAAGGCTAAATAAAGAGGGGTACTACACTCAGGGATATGCGGATGACTTTGTAATCCTAGTCAGGGGGGCTGATCTGGAAACTCTAATCGGTCTTATAAGGTCGGCGCTGCGCATTGTAGAACTCTGGTGCGATAGCTCAGGGCTCTCGTTAAATCCGGAAGAGACCAACCTGGTCATTTTCACGGGAAATTATGAAGTTCCGAAAGTTGACGCTCCTGTATTCTGTGGTGGGAAGCTGAAGTTTTCAGCTTCAGTTGAATATCTGGGCGTAATCCTAGATGGCAAGCTAAACTGGGCAAAGCACCTGGAGACCCAATGCAGGAAATTTGTCGTGACTTTTTGGATGTGCAGGAGAGCCTTTTGGTTGACGTGGGGACTGGGCCTAAAATGCTTGCATGGCTCTACTCTGCTCTCTTAAAACCCAGGCTCCTACAAGCGGCAATGGTCTGGTGGCCACGGGTGGAACTTAAAACAATGCAGGACAGGCTGCGAAGATTACAAACGCTAGAATTTAGGGGTTTGACTGGAGCAATGAGGACTGCGCACACAGCGGCGATAGGATTCATGCTCTGTGAGGAACCCCTACATGTTGCGATAACCGCTAGAGCGGCACACGCGATAGGTCGCCTGGCAAGAGCAAATAGATGGACTCCGGGGACTAGACACACTAGACTCCCGAGTGATATCAGCGCACGGCCGATTCTACAGATGAGGCAAGATAAAATAACAAAACGCTTCAACTTCGCCAAAGCTTTCCGCGTCTGCATCCCAAGCAGGGATCTGTGGAAAGGAAATAATAACCCGCTTCTCCAGGGGGAAATCTGGTATACAGATGGCTCGAGGGGAGAGGGAGGGTCAGAAGCAGGAATTTATGACAGCAAGAGAGGGAAAGGGATAGGGATCACACTTGGGCGACACGCTACTGTAATTCAAGCGGAGGTCCTGGCCGTTCTTCGCTGTGCTGAAACACTAATAGAGGAACACGCTGCTGGCAGACAGATTACGATCTGTTCGGAAAGCCAAGCGATACTAACTGCAATAGGGAAACCAGACGTAATATCAGAACTGGTTTGGGAATGCAAAAAGGAATTAAACCAACTTGCAGAAAGAAACAAAGTGGCTCTCATATGGGTCCCTAAGGGCAACAGAAAGGTGGAGCAGTTGGCGAAACGCGGTGCAGCGAGAGAATACATAGGACCGGAACCGGTACTGGGAATAGCGGCTTGCTGTGTTGGAATGGCCATTAAAAGCTGGATCCGAAAAAAACACCGGGAATGCTGGGAACAAACCCAGTTTTGCCGTCAGGCGAAATCCATCCTGGGGTACACCTATAGGATGGGCAGAGCTAGGGAAATCCTGGGTTTACCCAAGAAAGATATAAGGACAGTGGTACGGACCCTAACAGGGCACAACAACTTGAACTATCATATGCACAAAATGGGGTATAACCCCACGACAGAGTGCAGGAAATGCGGCAGGGATGACGAAACATCCCTGCATGTATTATGCCAGTGCCCGGCATCAGCCAGACTCAGGCAACAGACCCTCGGGGCCCATTTTATGGAAACAGAGGAAATTGCAACGCGATCAGTGGCCGACATACTGGGCTTCGTTAAGAGGTCTGGGGTCGACTGCTGAGAGCGCCAGGGGAGCTCTTCATGCGCTTCTCACCCGCATTGAAACTAACGAACTAACTAACTAGCATCACTGGGGGAATCTTGACTCTCTTTTATTTTGGATAAGTACATAACATATAAATCAGTACATTTTTTTCTTCTGTCGGAAGCTCCGCCCCCGAACCCACCGTTCCCCGCTGCCACGACCCCTTGTACGCTCAATATACTATTTTAACCTTTTAAAGAGAAAACAGACCACGTAAGAAATTGAAAAAAATGCAAGAATTTCAAGAATTCTGCACCTTGCCTTCAACTTTTGACATGACATAGGAAAGTTGTAGCCAAAATCTGGAATTCATATCATACAGAAGGCGTAATGTACATATGAAACGTAATACATTTTATGTAACACACAACTATTTGTTATGAATATCATGATCAATAAGAAAATAAACAATATGATACAGAAATACAGGTTAGATAATGCCGATCCATTACGTCCGTTACTCAGCATAAGCGCCGGTGCTCACGGAAACATTCTGCGATGTAAACTTTAGTATATATGAATTGTTCACATAATATGTTCCTAAACATGATAAATAAGAACAAATAATAATTAATTTGTTTCATATTGACTGTTTCTGTTAACAGTTGGATATTTTCAGAATACTGAATTTAAGATTCGTACTTCTTTGTTCACATGATCAAACGTAAAATACATGTGTAGAAAGCTCGAGACGTTATTATACGTAGTAATCTACAAAACCATGTAATACGCATGATGTATCATACGTATCCATCTCTGATTCGGAGTTGTCAGACCGCGGATTAGGAATTTCTGTGTGACGGCATGCCCTGTCGGTAAAATTACTTCCTCACAGGGAAATATCGTTTTATGGTCCAGAAATCCCAGAAAAAAGAACCGATCAGAAAATATGTTAATCGGTCTGAAGCATTAGCGAATACGCAGACGTTATTGGACGTTCCCCATAGCGACAAATTCACTACGATTTCCAATTTAACGTTCCATTTATTTATTCCACCTATTTTACAGATATGCTTTGCATTTGTTCGAAATGAAAATATGTGACCGAATCCGACACCCTGGTATATAATTTATTTTACTCGCTCGCTGATTTACAATTTTTTAATTTTGTGTAAAGTATGGAAGCATATAAGGTTATTTCACAATCACTCCCTGTTTTTTGGTTACGTGCTATTTGAAAGTTATGAAGAAATAAAGTATACTAAAAATCGACGGGAAAGATTTTTGGTCGAGCCCTAATAGCATGGAACGTTTCTCGGGAATCTTCGGAACGTTCCAGCGGAACGTGTAAAATGTCTGCTGCTTAGGAACGTTCAACTGGGACCTGAGGGGAACATTCCGTTATTGTTATTTTTAACAACAACTATCTCGTGAAGCGTAAGAAAAAGGGAAAAATGGATTTCATTTTTGAGTTTTAAGTACCACAGAAAGTTCCGTGCTGTTAGGGGGCTTATGTAGAACTGAAAAACCTTCGAAAAGTAAAAAATTATAAACAAAGGTAGTATGTAGTGCTGCTCTACGAATAAAAATTATTAAATAATGTTAAGAGATAGGTCAAATTCGATGCCAGTTTTTAATATGGATATTATATTAGAGTGCATTGTATGTGGTACTTAAAACTCAAAAATGACATCCATTTTCACCAATCACTTACAGTTTACCAGATATTTGTTGTGAAAAATAACAATAACAGTAAGTTCCCTTCTGGTGTTAGTTGAACCTTCCCGAAGGCGGATATTCTACACGTCCCAGGAACGTACCTGGAACATTCCAAATGTGCCCGCGGAACATTCCAGAAACGTTCCGTGCTATTAGGGACGTAACCTTAACTAAACAGCTTTTCGATCGATATTTTAGTATAATACATTTCGCCATAAATTCAACATAGCACTTAAATAAAAAAAAAAGATTCTTTCTCTTTTCGAAAATAAATTTAACAACCGATAATTCATAATATTTCATTTTCACATTGCACTAATCATGATTTTCATAAGGACAGCTATGTATTTTGCATACATAAAAGTAGGATCCTATCAATTGATATGCGCACAGTTGTGAGTCTCCTATATGTACACGCGGATTGCAAGTTAAGCATGTTATCTCATTAATTGAGACGTGCACAGTTGGGAGGGTACCATCTGAGTACGTGAACTTTCAAAAATGTCTAATCCTATTAATTGATGCGTGCACAGTTGGGAGTCTCCCAAGTGTGCACGTGCACAGTTGGTACTCTGTGTGTTGACAACCTGATCGTATCAATTGAGACGTGCACAGTTGGGAGTCTCCCATCTGTGCACGTGAACTGATGCTAGTGTACCATCTGTGCACGTCTAAATTTCGACATGCACAGTTGGGAGTATCCCATCTGTGCACGTGGACTTGCAACTTTAAAATCTGATCGTATTATTTGAGACGTGCACAGATGGTACCGTAGCAACGGTTAACGTGCACAGATGGGAGACTCCCAGCTGTGCACGTCGAAATTCAGACGTGCACATATGGTACCCTTGGAACAGTTCACGTGCACAGATAAGAGACTCCCAACTGTGCACGTCGAAATGTAGACGTGCACAGATTGCCGGTGTACATACAGTTGTGCCTGTGGCCAACAACGTGCACAGTTGTACCAGTGGTCACCGACGTGCACAGATGGGTTCGTGCACAGTAGCTCCGTGCACAGTTGTACCCTTCCCTAAATGGGCTTTTCAGTATGAACGTTGGATCCCTATGGGGCTCTCCAGATGAATGTTTGGATCCCTACAAACGGGCTCTCCAGTATCTATATTGGATCCCCATAAACGGGCTCTCCAGGATAAATGTTGGAACCCTATAAACGGGCTTTCCAGGAACAATGTTGGATCCTTATAGGGCTCTCCAGTGTGTATACTCTCGAATTATGAAGAATGCACAAGCAGTATATAAAGTTCCGAAACAACGCCTGACCCCAACGAATCTATTAATCACTTGCCGCGTTTCTCGACCGTGCTTAGTAGCGAAGTACCAGATCATGAATACCTGTGGATGGCAGATGGGCCAACATAATAATAAATATAAAATATATAAATATATAAGTATATAAATATATAAATATATAAATATATAAATATATAAATATATAAATATATAAATATATAAATATATAAATATATAAATATATAAATATAAAGTATGTATCATAGCCTCAGTGGCTCAGTTGGTTAGGTACTCGGACTTCACGTCAGAGGTCCGGGGTTCCATCCCTAAGCCGGTACCTCTGCCAATTTTTCTATATACTTTTACCGCGGTTCTGGTGGTTCGGATTCCATCTTAAGCTATAGGTCGCCCCACCATGCACTTGGCTGCAGCCCAGTCCATGAATGAAGGTGCAAAAATCGATTTTTCAATTAAATAGTCGAATACTGAACCAAAAGGGAGAAATTTTCACTAAATAAGATTATTTTCTTAACAAAAAAGATGAATTTTTGACAAAATACATGAATTTTCTATTGAACAGATGAATTTTCGACCTATAAAGAATAAATTTTTAACCAAAAATGGAATAGTTAAATTTTCAGATAGAAAAATTAATTAGTTACTTCTAAAGACCTACACCAGTCTTTACATTTCCTGCCTACTTTAGAAGTATAATCACAGAAAAAACTAAGAATCAAATTTGTTGCATGAAATTTTTTAGAGCGATAATGTTTCATTCAGCCACTTTCGCCTCTTTCAAAATACATGTGTTTGTCATGGAAAAACAAAAGAAAGTTTAACCGATATTTGTGTAAAGTTTGTCCTCTGAAGTTAATTTTTGTTGCAAGGAATCTTTCGTCGGAAATCGATGTACAGGGTGACAAAAAATAAGTGTATACAACATTTTTGAGTGAGAAAAATTTATAATGAACGAAAATGAAAAACAAACGGTAGAAAGTACTTATACAATGCCTAAGTAATACTACCAACAACTAAGTTTCGAAGTGACCACCTTTAGCACGAATACACAACCTTAATCGCTTTACAAAATTCTCTGCCACGGGCCGCAGCTCCTCTACTGTTATTCGACCCCACTCTTGAAGCAGCGTTTGCTTTAGGGACTCCAAAGTTTTGTGCCGTTTAGCACAGACCCTTGCCTCTAAAATTGACCATATGCTATAGTCCATGGGATTGAGATCCGGTGAGTACGGTGGCCATTCTTGAGGTGTGATGAAATTTGGAAAATGAGCCTTGCACCAACCTTGGGTCTTTTTTGCCCTGTGAGCTGGAGCCGAGTCCTGTTGAAACGTCCATTCTTCATCGCCAAAGTGCTGTTGGGCCCAAGGAAGTACTACATCCTCCAGAATATCTTTGCAATAGACATCTTTGTTGATTTTGACTCCTTTTTCGACAAAAATCAGGGGTGTCTTGCCACTGGCGCATATCCCACCCCACACCATAACAGATACAGGATTTTGTCGATGTTCTATGACAGATGATGGTCCAGGAGCTTCTGTAGACCAATTCCTATCGTTTTGCCGGTTGTGCACTTGCTCAACAGTAAAGAGCTTCTCATCTGAGAAGACAATTTTTTCCCAGCGCAGACCTGCGGCTCGGCGCAAAAGCAAGCGACATCTTTGAAGCCGTACAAGCTTGTTTTCATCGGTCAGGAGCTGGCCTTTTCGTAGCTTGTAAGGATGGAGTCCAAGTTCTTTTTTTGCTATGAGACGCACCGACTCACGATTAATACCCGTCTCGCGAGCTACTTTTCTCATAGAAATATTGGAATTACGCATTACACGTTTTTTGATGATTTGACGGGTTCTGGAAGTGTTGACGGTACGTTTTCTTCCTCTTCCTGGACGGTCACCTTCATGGCCAAGCTCTTTAAACCGTTTTACTGCACGACAAACTAGTGAACGTGCAATGCCGAGCTCCCGTGCGATTTCACAATTGCGTTTGCCCAACTGATGCAATGCTATAATCGCTATACGATCATTTGACATGGTGGAGTAAGCAATTTAAATAAACCTCAAACATTAAAACAACAAAATTTCATGTACCACATATTCATAGAATAAGAAAAAAATTCATACAATGGGTGCGAAGTAATTGTGTTTTTTGAATCGTGTGTGGAAGTTTGTATACACTTATTTTTTGTCTTGTTTTTTCTGTGATAAGATTAATAAAAACTCAATAAATGTGTATCAGCGGTATGTAAATCTCTAATTATAATTAACAATAAACGTACACGCGATGCCAAATCGGCGAAGTTCAGCTGCTTAAAACTAAAATTTCTTTCTGATTAAGATTTTGAGAGAAAATGGATTTCCATTTGAAAGTAAAAATTTGACTCGTATATGAGCAGCTCAGAGCAAAAGGAAGACTCCGCAGAGTCGAGAGGAAAAACGAGACAATTATCGTTGCGCTGTCTTACTCTTCAGCCATTCTGCGTAAGAGTTTCTCTTTCTAACGGTACTTGTCTCGTTGTTTCTCACGGCTCTGCTGAGTCTTTCTTTTGCTCTGACGTGCTCATATGTACTATCTTCGAGCTATAAAATGTCATTATCTTTTAATTGTCAATTCAAGGGACAATGTAGTAATGGTAATATATTAAAATTAAACGTACGAATCTACCGATAAAAGTGGTTTTAATCCACTTTTCGCTGTTGGTCTGAAGCTGTAAACTCAATAGAATCACCTCTTTTCATTAAATGAATACAAGAATCAAATACTTTTGTAGAAACTAAGTCGTACTCCATTTTTGAATAAAAGTATGAATGGAGGGGGGAGAACTCTTTAATATTATAATTTTGAGCTCAGAACTTCTGCCCAACATCCTTATGAAAAACCATTTTTTTTTTAAATAAACTTACCCAAATTCTGCATAAAGGTTTTAGAAATATTTAATAAGTATATACTTTTACAAATTATTATCATTGTATTATACTATATATTACTCTAAGCGACGAAGACACGCTTCTTGCAGATTTTATGCGAGTTGAAACTAGACCGAGTGATTACAGTTCGACATACACAATAGCTAGCGTGTTGCATTTTACAGGCAAAAAAACACTCAATTTTCAATTACAAAAAAAAAAACAACCAGAAGAACATTTTTCAAAAAAATGTCCCTGCTCCGGCCGACATAATTGCCTTTAGATTATGTGGTTAAAATATAACAGCAAACAATGTATTCCTGCAGACGTATTATGGATCTGGCGAAAACCCGAGTCGTTTTAAAAGCCTTAATCATATCCTACATTTTGGCAAAATCCATAAGACTCGGTATTTCAGTAACGGATCTGGCGGAGTAGTCCTCATGAATCGATTTCCACCTTCCAGCACGTCACTAGACAACACCTCCACATGCGGAGCTTCTAATATTTTGCACACAACTAGAAATAAATTCCACTACTTAAAAATCATTTACAAAACCACGAACACAGCGTTGGGTGTGCTCCTCTATACCTCAATGTGACTGGGGCTCCATAAAATGCCGTCTATAATCAGCAGAATATCATACAAGTAACCTACTGAGTCCAGTGCATATCGCAAAAAGTTCTAAGGCGATTCCCGAGAATGCAATTTCAATTGAAATGGCTCTTCATGGACTCCTACAAACAGTTTTTGAAAAGTCATTACCAAAAACTTACATTAACATACCTTTAACCAGTCGAGCTCACGACAACAACATGCATTCTCTCTAATAGCTCTTGGAAAGATTTATAAAGCAGGTCTTTAACCTAATGTCACGAAATTCTATCCTGAAATCGAATACCCTGTGGGATGTGGGACGCCTTCCATTTCATCTCTTTGAGGATGGCATCATTCATTGGACTGGTAAGTTGTGTTTAATGTCATGAAAAATACAATTTTTGAAATTATAAGTTATGATTAAATTTCATATTTTGTATGTACTTTCAGGTGATGAGTGGAAATTCTTGGAGGGAAACCGGATTAATGGAAAAGCAGTTCTTCCATTATCCCTCTATTTAGGTATTATTTGGGACCTTATTCAAACGTTTTACGAGAAAGGCGTAGCTATAATATTTGAAAACGTGAAAATGCATAAGAATCAAGTGACTCTTCCTAGAAAGGGAACTATGTCTTTCAAAGTAAGGGTTCAAAAAGGTTGGTATTTATTTCAAGAGTTCTATCAACTGAAATTAATAAGCAGATAAAAATGATGCACAATAATGTTAGGGAAGCGGAGAATTCGAAGTAACTTGTGAAAATAGCTTGTACCTATTCTCGAAGTTACCAATAATCAGCAAGAGGAACTGTCCAAGGATGATGTGTATACCGAAGTAAACATGAGAGGTTTCTAATATATTCAGGTTCTTTCATGAGCATCCGAAATTCATCTATGAACAGAGGTGGGGGTGTTGTCACTTGGAGAGGAAGTCTTACGATTCTTTTGAAGGGAATTATACAATTTTACACTCTTCGAAGTGATATTAGAAAAATTCAAGTTCCTCTCCAAATTCCAAAAATCATAATGGTTTTCAACAAGTATGAGTCAGCAGCTAAGAATTTGCAAGGTACATAGTTTGTTTTACCTGTAGATTACAAACCTAAACACATTTCAACGTGCGATCTAAAGTAATCTCAAAGGTCAAATAAAATACGTTCTTGCTCGTATAATAACCCAGTGGGCACAAGCATTAAAGAACCTCATTAGTACGACTCAAAAACGCCCTTAGTCAGTTTAAATAATATTCCTTGAACGTACAATGTTCCAAACACGTTTTATGGACGTATTTGAAAGACGAAACGCTTTCAGAACATATTTAGCCTGACTTAGGACGGGTTTTGGAACGTTCAAATAACTTCTATTGACTTGTAGATCAAATCAACGTTTTTAGGACGTTTCAAATACGTTTTTAAATTTCGTGCCCATTCAGAAGGCTTTTCGTGAAGCCTCCCTTATTCTAGTTGAGCATTGCATTACGTCGACTCAATTGCCGCCGGACAAGCCGTTCGAAAAACTTTAATATCTATTCAGACCAAACTATCTTCATTTTTTTAGACACCCCAAGTTTCCTTGCATTTTGAGTAGATTTAAACCTTTTTCATTTGTTAACAGATATATCAGTATTTATTAGTCGTGAGTTGAACCTTATTTCATCAAAGCAAGTAGAGATTGTGGAAATTACTCTAGCAATCATAGTGCCTAAATCGTATGAAAATGAAGGATTCTCATTTACTCTCAGGAAATTTAGAGACGATTGCGTGAGCAGAAGGGCCCCCCATTAGCAATCTTGTATTCGAAACACTTGCTGGCACAACAACACTGGCACACTTGCAAGCTACTCTTAATTCCATCCTGAATATACTTTTACTTGGTCGATTCCTGAGTCTTGGACATTTGAAGGAGCTGTAGCAGTTCCTTTGTCGTACACAGTGGCCTACGATGCCCTCTGCTTATACGAAACGATGAATTGGTACTCCTTAATTAATAATAAAGCAGTGTTAATCCTGGATGGTTGCAGCAGTTACGGCCAGGCAGCCATCAATGTAGCTCAGCATAACAAATGGAAGATCTTCACCACTTACGTTACGGAAACAGAAGAAGAATTCAGCCGCTCAAGATATCCCCAAATTTCAGAGAGCAATATTTTCTTTGCCACAAAAATAGCTTTCAGAGATCAACTTTGATTGGAAACGGAAGGAGCAGGAGTTGACATTGTGTTTTGTCACAACTGCAATTTCAAACTAGTAGAGACCTATTTATTTTGCATCAAGGCAGGAGGACATTTTATTTTTGTTGGAAAATTAGAAAATGCTGTTTACGGATATTTTGGCATGAGTATTTTCTGAAAAAAGATAATTATTTATGCCTTCATTCCAAAGAAAGTTCTCTCTCTTGATTTGCAAGTTAGCCGGATTTTGCCCTCAATGATAAAGGAAGGCTTAAATTCAGGAGCTGTTGTGCCTCTGCATCATAAGTCTTATCTTAGAGATAAGTTGCAAGCCGCATTTGCTGATGTTCCATGACATAAAAATCTGGAAACTGTATGTAAGTATTTCTCGATATTTCAATTGATTTGAACTGAAGTGAGTTTCATATTCGTAAAAAACTGGTTTGTTTACAGACAGTGATTAAAATCCAGCTTCAAGAGAGCAATCAAGCCTTAGCTATACCTAGGCTTTATGCTTCAGAATCTAAAGTCTACTTGATAATCGAAGGAATTTCGACCTTTGGTTTTGAATTCATCGATTTCTTAATGGCTCGAGGAGCGCGAAATATAGTAGTAACTTCAACATTTAGAAGCGATAGGAACTACTATAAACTTACACTAAACTTTTAGTGTAATTGTGGAGTTACTCTGATGACCAGAGAAAATATGGATCTTTCGAGGAAGACAAAGTTTGTAACGCTTTTGAAGGAAACAACGGTAATGAGTCTTGTAGGCACTATATTTGATCTAAATCGTTTTACAAATCAGCTGAAGAATAGTCCAAAAGCTTTGAAGACAATGAATGTATGTACAGAGATTTTGGACGTAGGGTCCAGAAAAGCATGTCCTCATTTGTGTAATTTCATTATCTGCTCGATTCTCGAAAGTTCTGAATGTAAGACGAAAGAAGCTAAAGCAGAAAGATTGTGTCGAAAAAGGATTACTGATGGCTTACCTGGTATTTTGGTCATATGGGAAACTTCAATTAATCAAGTTCCAGGAAATGAAAGAAACAATAAAAATCTGAATACGCCAGCCATTTCTGAATGTGTAGAACAAGTCGACGGAATCAGTCGACAAGATACACATGTCGTCAGAGTAACTTTTAGATCATCATTGAAGGACAAAAAAAAATGTAATTTTTAATAAGATCAAATAAAATTTACCATATATTTTAAGTCATGAAAATTAAGCAAAATATTGAAAATGAAGACGACATTGTAAAATATATTGTTATCTTAAGTCCACCGAGCATGTTAGCTAGCCTGAAAAATAACATTTTGTTTAAAATTCGAAATGTCGGTCAGAAAAATTGTTTAAATGCCAAATATTTATATATTTTTTTCTCAAGAATGTACAAAATTTTCGAAGCTTCAAAGAACAAAAATCATTCTTCAGTGGGTAAGGGAATAATAATATTGAATATTTTTTGTTCGAAATAATCTGGTTACATCGCGATTTGGCCATTGTTTCCACTCAGTGGCCGATTCCTAACATTTGCATGAAAAGTTTAGAGTAATTGATGTAACGAAACTTATCTTCACTGTTAGAAAAATCTGTACTAGATTTAGTATACATGCAATGGAAGCAAGAATGCACAACCTGAAATTAAATTTAGTATACCAGCGTACAGTAAATTTAGTATATTTATACTAAATTTAGTACACGCGTATAATAAATTTCATGCACGCGTATACTAAATTCAGTATGAATATACTGAATTTGCTGTACCCTGGTATACTAAATTGTATTTCATGTTGTGCATTCTTGCTTCCATTGCATGTATACTAAATTCAGTTCAGATTTTTCTGACAGTGTTTATTTTTAGGAACAGACTAGGCAACCTTAGCTGGAAGAGAGTGAAGAAAAAAGGTTTTATAATTATGTTTTCCAAAAAGGAAGTGGTCAAAAACTATTTAGTTAGACCTATAGAACTTTTAACCTAATTATTACTGCGAAAAATATATTTTTTTTCGATAGACCGAAAAAATTAGTTTAAATCCACAAAATAGTATCATCTGAATGTAAATAAATATTTGTCTTTATTATTATATATTTATTTATTCACAAAAATTCAAACGCAACGGTCATCATGATCAAGAATAGAGTTGAATCTTAAATTAAAACAATGTTTCTTTTCCCTAAAAAAAAATAACTCAAATAATTGCTAAAAAGCACATCATTAGGAGCATATAAAAATACAAATATTAACAAGTCAAAATTATGAATGCTCTTGACATAAAATTTTACACATTTTTTATCAATTTTGCAATTTTTTTTATAAATTCGGATATTAAAAAACGCAATCTGAATTTGTTATAAACTTTTTCATAAAGAAAATTTTCCTATTACACTGTTTCTTCTATCTGACATGGTTTTCGTTGCAAAATGTAGGTTTTTATTTCTTCATTTCTTGTAAATATCTTGAAAACGATGCGCAATAAAAAAAATTATGATAACATTTGTTGTTGTCAATTGGCTTAGTCAATTTATTTGACCAAACGACAATTTTCCATCATTTCTAATTATCTGAATTACTACTTGTTTTAATTTTCATTATTCTGAACTACAATTGACCATAATTTTCATTTTTTCGATTTATTATTTGCTCTCATTATAATTTTTCCGAATTACTTTTTGGCGTGATTTTTATTTTTTCAAATTACCATTTGTCCTAATTTTACTTTTCTGAATTATCAATGGACATTCAATTTAGGAAGTTTCTAAGTGTACCGAAAAAATGCAGGTGTACGTACCGAAATTTCGTTACAAACAGTCCCTTTTTCAGCTTTCCTCATTCGTACCGAAAAAATCTGGCTACATGGAGAAAAATGGATGTTTAAACGTAACATCTAGATGTTCAGGGTTAACATATTTTATGTTTAACTATAGGCCAGCAATATACATGTTCAAAGTTAGTCTATGTAGATATTAAAAAGTGATAACTTATTTGTAAATTTGAAATTAAACTTGAATGTTCATACATAAACGAAAAACAGATAAAGGGTATCAAATATCGATCAGATTATACATTCAGTCAAGTTGAGGTTATGTTTAATATTTGTAATTTAAAATCTTCAAAATAGAAAAATAAAAATGGGATAAGTAAGCTGAGAACGAGGGGTTAACAACTCGTGAAGTCAGGTGTACACCTTCGCTGAAGTCACTGGCGTGAAGTCACTTGAATTCACATGAAGTCACTGAAATCGCTTGAAATCAGTGTACACTCCATCGGTCGGGTTGTGAACCCTTCGGCTGAGAACGAATGATCGATTAAAATTCTATCTGTTTTCGGTTACTTAAATTGAAATTTTATTCTAAATTTACAAACATTTTGTCAAATGTGTTCAAGTAAATATAACCTCAAACTTTAGAACCTTGTTCCGTCGTGTAGACAGACAAAAGTCCTGTTGATACAGACAGCTATCCTTATTTCAGAGAGAGAGAGAGAGAGAGAGAAAGAGAGAGAGTGGTGTCTATTTCAATGCCCTAAAAATGATTCAGGTATAGGCTGATGGGTAAAGACAAGAAAAAGACTGAACGTTGTTTGAAATTGGTCTTAAAGTGGTATTAAATTGGTATTTCTTTTCACGAGGGTTCTTATATGAATACCGTTATGGAAACCTATGAATTGTTCCTACATGAAATCCCACATGGGATTAGAACTTTTTTTTAATGAAATATGTCTTGGAAGTTTTAGGTGCGTAGTCGGCAATCTTAAAAACCCCCAAAAAAGACTGCGCAGCCGTAGCTATCATATAAAACTACTGCGCACTCCTTAAATATCAATTGCAAACCCATCCATGCAGGAACCTTCATAAAAACCCATGATAAGAACCGATATAGATTCCCATTCTATATTCCTATCTCAGATCGTAATTTGAGACAGGAATTCAAAAAAGGATCCCATATGGGTTCCCACATAGGTTTCAATGTAGTTTACTATGTCGGCTTTTTCAATAGGGGTGTACTTGTACTGAAATTTCGGTACACGTAGCCACGGACTTATTTTTATTCGAAAAAATGAAAATCATGTCTTGAATAAATACAAATTATGACAAATCCCAGATAACAATTGTGCACGCACGATGCGCGCATTGTGCGGGAATTCGTGCGGGTTACCCCGCACGTCGTGCACGCATATGATCACACAGCTGCGACATCAATTGATGCACACATGGGTCGCACGTCGTGCAGTCACAATGCGTGCGGGCAGATTGCACGCACGAAGTGCAGGTCTAATAGGAGGGTTAATAAATAATTAATTTAATTGTTTTTAAATGTAAAATAACAATTGGAAAATGGATTTTATATCGTTTATTATTTTATTAAAGTCGTGGATCTCCAAATAACTCACTTATCGGAAATCTTTGGTAATGTTAAACGCAATTCGTAAAAGAATATTATAATAAAGTTTGCTTCAGTCTTAAAATTTGGCAAAATTATTCGAAAAGCCGGGAGTAGGAAAAAACAATGACTTCTTCTTCTTCTTTGCAAATGGAGGAAAAATGACACATTATGCACTAGTCAAGCGAGCGTTTAGCGATTGTATTTTTTACGCGCATCGTTGATATACTGCCATTGCGCGCTTTTTGAAAATGATTAAAAATTTCAATAAAGATTTCGCTCAGTGCATTTTAAACTTATATTATTATTGATATTATTTAAACGATTATATATATTTTCATGTATAATGATAAAAATTATGCTTAAGTGATTTAATAAATTAACATTTTTTCAAAACTTAATGTATCTACAAATTTTTTATTTATAATTGAACCGCCGCATGGTAGAAGAGGGTATACAATTTTTTGGTCAGAGAGCAAACGGTCCCTGAAAATGATAAAATTATTATTTAACAAATATTTTTTGATATTATTCATTAAATTCAATTTCCAAAAATTAAAGTTCACAAGAATTTTCAAAAGCGGTGAAACACCATTGCGCTTGGACCAAAAAATGTTAAGCCCGGTTCAATAATTAGTTTTTTAATATTTTTAATATTACGTTAATTTTTAATTTTGATCATTTTAAATTTCCGTAAATTTACGTCATCCCCGGCCATTACCGTGCCTACACGATGTGCGTCGCATAATATCAACACTGCGTGACTGCATGCGTGACAGCGAAATGCGAAGCATTCTGCTCGCACTCTGGTGCCCATCACTTGAACGAGGCACGTGTTGGCAAAATTAATGCATTTTCGCACGCACGACGTGCCTCGCATGGCGTGCGGGTTCAATGCGTCGCACGATTGTAATATGGGATGGATATTCGGACGAACGAAAATGATTATAAATGGCTATTCGGAAAATGAAAATTAGAGCAAATCGACGTCTCCATTCCATGCCGCTCCACGTCGCGTTTGATCGGTGTAGCAGTGTAACACTGCAACACTTCAGGTCCTGTGTATGAGCATAGGACCTGAAGTTATACGGCGCCAAATGCGAAGTGGATTCAGTATGGAATGGAGGTGTAGAAATGGTAATTCGGAAAAATTAAAATTATTATGCCATATGGTGATTCATAAACACGGAAAATAGGTGATATGCAAATTATGAAAAATTAAAATTATACCAAATGGTATTCATTATTCCAAAAATAGAAATTAGACAAATCATTACTCGGGCAAATGAATTTTGGTAAAATAAACATAAGCAAGAGTAGAAATTGGGGAATATTCATAAATTGATTAGTTTTTTTTTGCATTCTTTTAATAAATATCACAATGTCGAATCACTCAGAGAAAAAGTTGTCTTGAAGCAAAACCATCGTACCCTTACCTGTTTTGTTTCGAACCACGTGAAAATCTGTTTTACACAAACAGAATTATTTTGTGTGCGGTACTTTTAATTTTTTCCATATTGTAAATGGTAAAAGTTTTGGTTCCCTGTAGTGTACTACTAATAATGGAATACTGCTAGTGTAAGTCAATGATTTCGTTTTTATTCCACGAAGATTGTTTTTAAATACATCAACGTGATATTGTGTAAGCTGAAAAAGTTATTGTAATAAAATAACAAACTTTGTTCTTTGTAATATCGTAAGTTAAGAAAATTTTATAAATGTAGTTCTAATATAGGTCAATCGATTTTGGTATACTAGAGGAGTCATTTTTTCTTGATGAAGCTGATGTTAAATTATAATAATTCCGAAACTTGTCGTAAAAAAATAAAAATGGTCATCCTAATATTTGGATGCAGTTATCAAAAAAAGTTTGGTTCGCAAACAGCATATAATAGATTTAAAATAAAGTCTCAGATGTACATGTAGCGCAAAAATTGATCAGATTCGTTCGAACTCAAACTTGGGCAAAGGGTAGTTTGTGAATAGATGTTTCTATGTCCTTTCCATTGATCATAAGCATTTTTGATAAAATATGTTTTATTTGAACAGATTATTCAGGTATTTTCCTTCAAATGCCTTTAAGTTAAAAAATGTATACCATATTTCTCAACGATTTATTTTTGTATGCCCTTTATTTTAATGATAGACATTTTCTGAAAAAATAAATGTTTGACCTTCAACAATTAAGGTCAAAGCAATTATTTCTTCAAATAATGCTTCGCACAAAAACAAAATTATAACTAAAAAAGCGATATTTATCAATGATTTAGCTACAAATATTGTTAAAAACGAATTAACGATGTTTGTAATAAAAATATAGCAAAAACAGCGATATTTATCCTTCACTCAGCTACAAATATTGTTAGAAACGAACCAAAGATATTGGTAAAATGATTAAAGCGGCGATTTGCAGTATAAATTATTGTGAGAATTATTATTAACGAATCACATAAATAAATTGGTAAAACAAAAATATTATATAGCTGAATTAAGAATGTTGGAATGGTCGGAACTCTGAATGTTGCGCTAATGTAATAGGATTGATTTTGACATAGGTTTGAAATTTTTAATTAATTTAACAGTTTACAATAAGACAGATTATATAAGGGTCGGAGTTTTGATTTTGTACGACATCTGAAACTCATTACGTCACATAGCTAATTCAAAGATATGAAAATCCTTCAATAAAAGTAGGGGATCTTTCATAAACTACGTAACGTGTTTTTCTTTTGTTTAAAGAAATCTAGAATAAAATTTCCGTGAAGTTAAAAAGGATACACCGATAGAAAAAAAAAGAAAAATGCGTAACGTAGTATATGAAAGATACAAGTATCTTGCAATTGGCCGTTTCAACAACGAAAATGGCTTTATTTGAATATATTTTAGTTTTATTGATTTGATTTTTCAGTAATTTTTTCAGTAATTATTATTGTTAAAAACTGCTTAGGATCAATAGAAAGGTCATAAAACCCCTATTGAAACTGTAGTGAGAAAAAACATTTTAATGTTATTAAAAGAGTCAAAAAACGTTGAAAAGGATGATGTCCGTACAAAATTGAGCAAGCGCTTATTTTGACAAACAAATAATAATATGTCCATTTTTTAACCTGAAGATGTTTGAATGAAGAAAAGCCGTTTCCTTTTAGTTTCCTTTTAGTAAAAAAGAAGAAACAACCCTAAATTAAAAAAAGTCATATTTATTTTGGAGTTTTTATTTTCGAAGGTCAAACATTCATTTTCTCAAAAAATGCTTATGATTGACTGAAATTTCATGAAAAACCCTACCGAAAATGAAAAAAACAAAAAAAATTCACCATCTCTCCCTCGTTAAATATTTATCACAATGGGTCCATAAACTTTCATCCTATATAGAAATACAGTCTAATAATATTATTAAAGTTTAGTTATACGAATGTATCACGCTATAGTTTCTAATATAAGAAGTTTATAACTTATAAGTTAATTGTTTACATTCATTAGAAGTCGATTCGTTTTATGTTTACGGCCATAATAATTCTATAAACTTCTTCGTATGTGTCCAGAGTGTAGTACTAGAAAGAGTCCAATGAAAGCGTATTGAGTTTAAAACCTTTAAAACGAAGTAGCTAAGAACGTTATGGATCGATGTCTCCCTTTATATTTAAACAATTTCAGGTGAGTCTCGTCTCACGCGACAAGATTAGGGTGAAAGACGTTAGATTTGCCTTGGGGACTCGGGGAGACCCCTTAGCATGACAATAAGACATCTGCTTGGCACGAGCTGCCTAGGGTTCCAGTCTGGTGAAACTACCCTTGACGAAGTCACTCTCCTGACGCAACACAAGCTCTGCTCGAATAATCTTTGACGTGGTAATGGGGAAAAAATGATACGCAACGAGTTCTTCTTAAAGAGACGATGAAACGGACGAAACGTTGAAGAACCTCCACACCTGGTTGATCCACCATTCATCAGGCATGTCCACGCTTCAGAGACTTGAGGCTTTAACTATTAACCTTACGCTCAAGTCACAAACCAAGTTACAACACGCCCCAAATTTCAATTCGGTATACCTGTTGACGTAACATATTCAGTACTCTTTTCTTGACTGTTAACGTAAATGTAACAGAAATCTTGAGTAATTAAGATGAAAAGTTATATAAATTAAATTTAATAATGCGAGATAAAAATTAAACTCGTTCCATATAATTGCCGAAGTCTAATAAAACATTTCATCAAAAAAGTAGAGAAACTTTTTTTATTTTTTGTCTAATAATTTGTTAGTTTAAGAACAGAACTGGTAGAATTTCGCAAGTCAAATAGTTCCCAAGTCTATTATGAGAAGCCTGTTTTGTTGAAATAATTGCACTATTTTCGTTGTTTTTCAAGCTAAATATTGTTTAAACAAATGAAAATTAAGCAATAAATGTGCAGTTACTTTGAAAAACTATAGTTGGTACTTAAGAACATCCGAGTTAGTTGAAAAATTGAGAAAACAGTACTCTTGTTCCTCTTGGATGAAAATTCAAAAAGTTAGAGCATTTTCAGAATTTTTGAGACCATTTTTCTTATTTAAAAATTCTATGTACGGCTATTCGTAGTACTCGGAATGTTCAACAACTTAACCTAATGACTTTTTTTGATGAAAAGGAAATGGTCAGAGTAATGGCATTTACGAAATTAAAAAAAAAACGAATATTTTAAGCCAAACAACGCATAATATGAAAAAAGTAAAAAAAAAAGAAACACGTTGCTTTTTGAAGGCCCTACAAGATTAGGGATCATTCCCATATTACGTAACATTAAAAAGGACGGAAGGGGCTTCATGTTTCGTTACGGTCTGTTACGTGTGGGAGGGGGGGGGTGCGATGTTACTAAATATTTTGAAAATATCGAACACATTGTGGTCGAAAACGAGAAAAATTAAATTGTAAATAATTGTTTAGTATTGAGAAATAATTCTGTTCTTAACATTTTGCTACCACACTATAATCTGTAAACTTTTTTATATTTTCAAAGAGATAAGAAAAATTCAATTATGGGGAAAAAATTATTTCGAAGAAGTCGAAAAAAAATTAGAAGCTTTTTAATAATTTTGAAAGATTTGAAGAGATTAATTTTTTTTAAGATTTCTGGGAAAATTTTAAATGGCTTAGGTTAATTAATTAAATTTGAAGAAATAATTTTAAGTTTTGAAGATTTTAAAATTTGTGGAAAAAGAATATGGAAGACTTCAAGACAATTTTTATTTTTCAGGATTTAAAGCATATTTTAAGGTAAACCGAATTTGGCAGGGTGGCAAGAGAATTAAAAAAATGTTCTTAAGATTTATGGGAAGATTTCGAATGATTTTTGTTAATGAATTCTAAGAGAAAGTTGAAAAAGATTACAAAATATTTTTAATTATTTCCTAAAATTTTTAAAAAGAGTGTACAAGATTTTAAAGCAAAATTTTGCAATTTTGCCATATTAGATCATTTTATAAAAAATCTGAGTAAGTTTCAGAGATATTTAGAAGTTTTGAAACGGTTCAAAAAGAATTAAAACTTATAAAGATATTTTAAAAATTGTGTAAGGTTCCCAGAAAATGAAAAAAAATCATTAGGTTGCGAAGAAAAATTAAAATGATATTTTATTTTGAAAAATTAATTTGAAGAGAATATTTCAAAAGATTTCTAAAAATTTCAAAGAAGAATCTGAAAGATTTTAATGCAATTTTTTTAATTTTGCATAATTTAAAAGAAATTTAGAAAAAATTTTAATAATTTTAAAATATTAGAAGGTTTAGAAATTGTGAAAAGATAAAGAAGGAATTCTCTTAAGATTCTTGGGGAAATTTTAAATTATTTTTCATTTTGGAAAATAAACATTAAAAAAAATTGATAAACATTTCAAAACATTTCAAACGATATCCTAAAATTTCGGAAAATGGTGTAGAATATTTTAAAGCAGAATGTTTCAATTTGGTAAGATTAAACAACAACTAAAATCGAGTAAAATCAAGAAATGTTTATAAGATTTGAAGAGATTCAAAAAGAATTTTAAAATTTAAAAGATTTTACAAAATGTACATTTTTAAAGATTTCAAACAAAAACTGTAGAAGCTTTAAAAAAGTTTTGTAAGTTTTCAAGAGAATAAACAACTTTTCTTAAAATTTATGGAAAAATTTGGAAAATTTTAAGGCAACTTTTTTACGTTTTTAATGATTTTTCAAAATTTCAAGAAAAACTCGAGTCAGTTAAAAATATTTTGAAGAATTTTAGAGGTTTTGAATAGATTAAAAATATTTAAAAACTCAGAAACATTTCCGAAAATGTATCAAATAGTTTTTGATTTCTTCCAAACTTTTAAAAATCCTGAATATCTTTTAAAAATACTGGAATATTTGGTCAGATCCTGTAAAATAAAAAAATGTCTTTAAAATCTTCTAGATTCTTTTTTGACACATATGAAATATTGAAAAATCTTTCTTACTTTTATCAAGAATCTTATAAAAATTATATTTATATAAATTAAAAAACAAATTGATAATACTCCTTCTCTTGCCAGTAATTTCAATATTTTCATGACTAAAAAAAATATTTGAAAAGCATTCAGTGTTACATCAAAATATTGTTTTATCTATTTCTACATAACACTATATCTTGAAAAACCTTTTTTTTAATTTAAAAAACGTCTATTATATTATATCTTCCAAACTTTTAAAAGTCCTATATTTGTTTTAAAAAGACTCGAATTTTTCCTAATATTTTGTAAGGGGCCGGTCAAAAAATACGTAACGCCTTTAGGGGCGGGGGGGGGGGCCACCTCGAGCGTTACGCTAATGTTAAAGTAAGTTAAACACTTACTATAGTATATATTGATCTTATTGCCTGTAGGAGCCATCCATTGACTCCGTCCTCTTTAAGGACTTCCCAAAGTTTACTTCTATTTACCTTGTCAAATGCTTTTTCTAGGTCAACAAATGCACAGAAAACTTTCTTTCCTACTCTTAAGCTTTTTTCTGTGATCTGTCTTAAACTAAATATCTGATCTGAACATGATCTTCCTGGCATAAATCCACTTTGGACTTCCCATATCTTTTCTTCTGTTATTTTTATTACCCTACGAATAAGTATTTTTGAGTATATTTTACTTACGATACTTAGTAAGCTGATACCTCTGTAATTACTGCAGTTGCTTTTATCTCCCTTTCTTTTGTATATTGGTACGATAATCGCTTTTCTCCAATCGTCTGGGACTTCTCCCATCTCGATACATAAATTTATCAATTCGCACAACCTGTGAGGTATGTACTCGCCACCGTATTTAAGCATTTCAGTGCTAATACTGTCTATGCCAGCAGCCTCACCGTTTTTTAGGTTCTTAATTATATCTCTAACCTCAGTGACACAGAGTTTCTCAATTGGGTTTTCTAATGCATTATGTTCTATGTCGCAGTTCTGTTGCCCTATATCTTCACCTCCTAATAATTCTTTAAGAGTCTTTTAAAGCGTCTACTATCCCGTCTATATCATATAGCATTTCACCTTTGCTGTTTCTCATGCTGGCAAACTCTGTACTTTTACTTTCTTTTATCAGTTTAAATAATAGTTTCATAATTCCTTCAAAGCTGTTTTGTATTTTCCTCCCTTCTTTTGTTCTGATTTTTTCTTTACTCTCCTTGAGTAGTCGTTTAACATTCCTCTTTTTGTCTTTGTAATCATTTTCGAGTCTATTTCTCTCCTCATCACTAAGTCATGTGATGTTTAATATTCTCTTGTGCGCTTTTTTCTCTTCTTGCTGGGCTGCTTGAAGTTCATCATTCCACCACGCATCACCAGACTTCCTTCCTACCACTGCCGTACCACACACTTCAATTGCAGTTTTAACAATGATATCCCGTAACATAGTCCACGCGCTCTCTATATCTTTATTGCTTATAAGCGCTACCCAAGTTGCCCTATCTATGCGTTCGATTAACTTATTTTGAAACTCTATTCGCACTTCCGGTTTCTGTAAATTTTCAATCTTTATTCGCGTTTGTTTCGTTTTTTTGTTTTCTTTTTTCTCCATCCCCGCCCTAAGTTTATTTTGGAGACTAAAAGGTAATGATCAGTATTGCATTCGGAACCCCTTATGACTCTTGTATCTTTGACTAGTTCTCTTAGTCTTTCATCCGCAGTAACGAAGTCAATTACACTGCGGTTATTTCCCTTACACCAGGTCTACGTGTGGATCATTTTATATCGAACCCAAGTATTGGTAATAAATAGGCCCTTTTCTATGCATAAGCTAACTAATTTTTCCCCGTTATAATTTTTTCTTGTTGGATCCCCAAAATTACGTAGCACCCTTTCTGTATCTGTATCCTGACGTTGGACGCCGAACCATCCGTTCATATCTCCTAGCAGAATTATTCTTTCACCTTGATCGCAAGTACTTATTGTATCATTTAAAGTGTTCCAGAAGGCGTCTTTGACTTCTCGCGGCTCACTGTCAACTGGGGCGTAGCATGCTATGATAAATAATCTTCTGATTCCTACCTTCATTCTAACCTACAGGAATCTGGGCGATACATATCCTTGATCTTTGAGATGCTGTCTTGCTGTTTCATTCATAATTAAACCGACCTCTTGACTACCATGTGATTCACTATCCACTCCTGACCATATTTCAAAACCGGCTTTCAACACCCCATTTTCTATGTTTCTACTTTCGCAACCCTTTTTCTTCGTCTCAGGTACACATAAAATATCTAGTTTCCTTACGTGCATAGCTTATCGTAGTTCTCTTACCTTAAGATCATTCACTCCTCTAGCATTCCAAACACTTAGTCTCCATTCATCGCCTGAAACTCGACCTGTGCGTTTACCGTGTGTATGCATTTCGTCAATCAAAGTTTCAGTCCATTCCAAGGCTACTTTATTGTTTGTATTATTCATGTTTAGATTGTACACCCACTATCACTTTTATGCGCGAAATTTGTTTTGCGAGCCGAAATCATGTCCAAGTTTAGTAATGATTCGTCGTACGGTGGAGAGTCTAGTTGTAACGTCAGTAACGTTGGTGATTAATGCTGAGAAGGTTACCAGCCTTCAGCAGCGTTGTATTAGATAGGAGTTAATACGTTCCATCTGCCGAATCCCGGCCTACCTCTAAACGAGGAACCAATAACTCTTTTATTTTTTTTATTTATTTTTTTTTATTTTGAAAAAGATATATATATATATATATATTAAATTTTATCATGTTTGAAATATTAGAATAGTTATGATAATTGAACTGCAATATTGTAATAAATTCTTTAAAATTCGATAAAGAGTTGTATATAAATATAGATATATTAAATTTTTTCCTGTTTCTATCTCAAAGGTTCAACTTAATTGAGTATTCTAACATTACGTCACACTCGGTCGGTAACGTCGAAATCTATAAGGCTTTATCACTTGGTGGAGTGCAAAGTATTGCTTACATAGGAGTTTGACTACAATTAATTTTGTGAGACGAAAGCAAGTGAAAAATTGTGATATCGCTTTGCTTTTCAGATAGAAAAGCCATTTCTCTAATTATTGTTGGTAATTTAGAAAGTGTGCGATTTGGCAATCAATCAAGAAAAATTATATTTTGCCGTGATTGAGGTTAGGTTGCATTATATAGTTTTTTATATAGTGTTTTTCAAAGATCTCAAGCGATTATTTTCGCACCTTGAAAGGTGTCGTAAGAGAAAGGTACAAGAAGAAAATAAAAATTATCGAAAACTGTCATCTCCTGATTACGGGCTTGGAGCAGCTACCTGAGATTACTATGGTTGATCTGGTTAATTATTTTGTTCTAACGCATAGTTATTACACTTTTAATCAATTGAAATCTTACATAAGATTGCAAACTTATATAAGTACTTCGAAGCAGACTTTGCATTGAAGATACGCTTCAAAAAAATATGTTCTTGGAGAGATTAGGCACCGGCAATTGAGGCTCCGGATGCAAAAAGGAGATATAGAATTATTTTGCTGGAGTGGGGAGGCCCCTGAGCACTTGAGAATAAAGTTTCGAATTTTAATTTTTTAAATACATATCCACATCGTAAATAGAATGCAGCATCTTTTTCTTTGAATATAAAAATTTGAGGCTTTTTTAGTTTTTGAATTATTTACAAAAAAACTGTTTTTTTTCTCTGATTAAAATATTTCTCGTTTTTTTACTTCAACTCGCGACGAAATCGGCAATTTTTAATCTTTTACAGTAAAATTCATGATAAGTATACATTGACATCTTCTGCGACCGATGGCCTAAGCAAAGGTTGAAAATGTTTATTTTGAAAAAAGTAAATCATTTTTTGCAGAGGCGTTGCACAATTCGTGCACAAACAACTTTGATTGTTTCGGGAGTCGAGCGAATTTTGAGCAAGCAAAAACTGTCAGTTCAGGAAGGTTCAAAGAAGTTTTATGGAAATTTTTACCTCAATTGAAATAGCAGTTAACAAACTGTTAATTATCAACTGGGTTTTACATAACCAGCACAAATTAAACTGTTTTCCTAATATTTCACGTATTAAAAACAATTTTACCTTAATTTTAAACAAAGTATTGTTATTGTGAAAGGTGAAAAAATAAATTACCTACATTTTTTTGGTTATATTCACACACCCCATTCAGTATTATAATAAATAGAATTTAACAAAAGTACTACTTGAACTTTATTTAATAAAAATTTACTTGGTGTTATTTTCAATCAAGACACGTGTTTATAATAGTTAAACACTCGGATGCTTCAGATGAAAATAAATTTCAGTTTGCTGTCACGTTTTGTTGGGGCAGCCATTTGCCTGTTTACTAAAGCCTAATTTAGTGCATACAAACTTCTGAAGATGGCACTGCATCATATATACTGCACCGCCATATTCAGAAAGTTTATCTGGTGTATGCTGACTAAGGCCCGACCAGTGCCTGACTAGAATTTTTTCGTTCTTTCATCTAAATCAGGAACCAACTAAAGCCTGACTCAAATACAAGATTAGGGCCTAACTAGATGTACATAGTGGGCGGTTTCTACATGGGGGATTGCCAGGTATCGCGCAGCCTACGCAGGAGATAATCGATCGCGCCGGAAAATTGTGCAACGCCTCAGAAAAAAATTATTAACTTTTGTTCAAATAAACATTTTCAACTTTTGCTAACGTCATCAATCGCAGAAGATGCCAATACATACTTTTTATGAATTTTACTAAAAAATATTTAAAAGTTCCGATTTCGTCGCGAGTTGAAGTGAAAATACTCGAAATATTTTAATCAGATAAAGAAACAGTTTTTTGAAAATAATTTAAAAACTAAAGAAGTGACAACTTTTTCTATTTGAAAAAAAATCATACGTAATTAAATTATCAAGACGAAAGCGTATTTAAAAATTCAAAATTCGAAACTTCATTCTCAAGTGCCCAGGGGCCTCCCCACTCCAGCAAAATAATTTGATATCTCCTTTTCGCATCCGGCGCCTCAATTGAGGTTATAACCTCAATCACAGCACATTATAATCTTTCTTGATGGGTTGCCAAATCGTACACTTACCAATTTGCCCTCAATAATTAGAGAAATGGCTTTTCTACCTGAAAATCAAAGCGATATTTCAATTTTTCACTTACTTCCGTCAAAAAAATTAATTTTAGTCAAACTCCTATATAAAAAATGCATTCCACTCCACCAAGTGATAAAAGCCTTATAGATTTCAAAGTTACCGGCCTAGTATGACGTGATGTTAGAATACTCAATATAGAAATGTTATTTCTTCCTCAATCTAAAATATTCTATTTAAGTTTTTATTTTATTTATTTTTATTTAAGTTTTATTTTAGTTTACGAGTACTTTTGTAACCTACATATATGATCCCTGCTCTTACTGGGTGCGGTTTGGTCTTAACGTATTATATGCCATCGGAGATTTCCGTTGGTTCTAACAGCCATAGACCCTTCGGTGAATAACCGTCTTGAACATAAGGCGTTCGGTCACTATCTACAATTCAACAGGTGTCGGGGTGCATAACCATCATTAGAGGTGACGTCGCAGAAGGCACGTGTTAAACGCGTGGGATGTTTCGTCTTGATTAGGTGCCTACCATGGTCCTTCGAGATTGCAATTGAATTACCTTGATCACTCCATGAAACTCTAGAGTTGGTTGAGATGAAGGGTTGCCACGACTGGCATTGTAACTGCCCTGCAAAAAAGATATAATTGAAATATATTGAGCGCAATTTCGAAATGAAATCGTTAGTTGAAAATTCTGGTGAAACGCAAATCAATTCGAACATGGTGAATTATATTCAATACAGGAATTTTTTATTGCATTTTATCAAATAGACATGTCTATTTGATAAAATGCAATAAAAAATTCCTCAGTCGATTGAGTTGAATGTCTGCATTTGCAACGAATCAAGTATACCATTATACCATTAAGCCATTTCCCTTTCAGGGTAGGCGTGACACTACCCGATTCGGGTAGTGTTTCTAGGTGGATAGTTTCTTGTAGTAAATAACTGCAAGTGTGGGCTCACCACACCCACGATGTGCCAACAGCACTCAGTATTCTTGAATGGTCACCCATCCAAGTACTAACCGCCTCCAACGCTGCTTAACTTCAGTGATCTGACGAGAACTGCGTTTTTCAGCGTGGTATGGCCGTTGGCCAAGTAAGGTTATAAGGTAGTGATGCATGTCGATCATTTTTGGACAAAATCGAGATTTGCTTAAAACATAGTTAGATGTAACTGAAATGTTATGGAGATCAAGAATTTTCAATGAAAAAAGTCGATCGAGACGAGACGATCATCTCGACTGAGTGATCGTTCGTCTCGATGTGATGAGTATAGTGTTCAAGGTTTTGATTTAATCTGACGAGATTTTTGAAAATTTTTCAAATGATCGACATGCATCACTATTATAAGGTTATAAGTAAGGTTATAAGGTTATAAGTAAATTTCAAATATGCAATAGAACTAGTACACCGATCTATGGCAGTGAATTGTTTGACAAATTTTGAAGCATTCTACTAATTTCAATTGACGACTTGCAAATTATAAACGCATTTTTTGAATAGGTTTTAATTTACAACTAGATCGGTATGGAGTTACGTGTAGGGTCATGTAGCAGGGGTAATCCCCAGCATTTTAAGTTTAAACTAAGCGTTCAAGTTAAAAAACGTGTCACTAGGGCATTTTTGAATTTAGAACTTCGATAAACCGCCATTCGAGAGAAAAGCATCTATAGCTGGCGAGTTCCGTGAGCCCAAATGTTATACTTCTCTTCGGACATAAAATATACCCACTTCCGGTTACTGTCGCGACATTAGTATAGTGTCAATAGATTCAGTACACGCCCTAGTATCATTCTCCACTCAAACCCGAAACTAATAATTTGGACCTTGACTTAACAAAACACGACTATCTCCTGCACTAGAACCAGCCATAGTACAAAGTAGAACCGGTTATATGCGGAAATTAACAAATGTTTGGTACAATAATTCTAGTATTGATGTCTTCAATCTTTTGTCTTGTGTCGTTGAACTGAAAATTCCAAGCAACACTTTGTCGTAAATCTCTATGTTTCTCGAACACTCACGGTATCTTTAGTTCATTTTTTATTTCATAACTCACTGTAAACAAATTATTATTTCAAAAGGCTCGTTTCAGGTCTCGAGTGATGCTAAATTTATTCAATTCCGTCTTAAAATGAGACCACTGGTGGGATCGCGGAGTCATTTGGTTTATATTGAAAATAACAGAATGACCTTATCCTATTAAAAAACAAGAAAACTCGAGTCTAAAATAATAATTTAAATAAAATAAAAAATAAAATAATTTGATTGAGAAGAATAAACATTTTCCTTCGGTACGAGGACTCGAACGTTGGACCTTTAGGGTTAGAATTAAACACTCTAACCCCCCCCCCCAAGTGTTAAGTAATTTATGCACGGCCCCATTTTAGGCTCTGTTTTTCCTTCCAATTACCTGAAGCAACCGCTCGTTTTACTCAACTTTTGGTATTCTTTCAAAGATTAATAGAAGGCTTTAAAATGTGTTACTCAATATATTCGAAAAACACGCAAAATAGATTTAAACTCTACCAAAATAATGTTAAACTGTCCAAAATGCCTTTATGTCCCAGCTTTACGCAAATTATGCAGAATCTTCCCCCAATCAATTTTCTCTGAGTAAAAAAAAATCAATTGCATTTGAAAACTAAGGGTTGTTTTTGAGGTTTCTAAAAATGTATTATTCATTAAGGATTGCTAGACCGACTATCTAAAGCAGCACTTGCTAGGTAGTTTAAACTTTGAAAATTTTTTCGAATTTCGGTAAAAAATATAAGAATGGGGAGGAAGTTTTAATGTTAAGAGTAACGGGAAAAAAAACCAAGCAGAGGAGTGGATGTTTAAAATTTCTGAAATATATATATAGCATATTGTGTGGATGATTTCTCTAGTGGGGAAGTGAGTTGGAAAATGAATTGGTTACATTTTACATAAAAGTAATACCTTCTCAAACGTATGGACTGTTCAAACGCTAACAGTCGGCCTTTTTTTTAATTATCAAATTTTTTGCAATTGAAATCAAGTTAAATCAATTACTAGAGCTGCATTCCTATTGCTTTCAATTGCCCATTATCAATCAATCTCTTGGTTTTTTAAAATAATCCTTACCAAAAATTATTATTCGTGGTCTAGTGAAATATTTCTCAATATTTTAAAGTAATATTCAATTATTCAACCAAATTTCAATTTTATGTTTAAATTATGATTTTTTCTTTATAGAAAGTGGGCTTTTGTTTAACAGAATCATACTCGAAGTTGCCTTTTCATATATTTTATATATGTTTTCCATACCTTAGATTTATTATTTAACGAACCCTCACTTGTTAAAACAATGAAACAATGAAACCTATTCACTTAGAAATAGATAAAAATTCCTGAATTTTCTGAAAAAAATTGCTTAACCAAAAAGAATTTGTGAAACAATAAAGCTAAGATATAAGAATAAAAGTAGACTTTTCTAGGACATCACGATAAAATAGTACAAATAATGAATAGCTAATTCTTCGAACAACTCATGAATTTAACAAAGAATTTATTGTCTTCAAAAATCACTGGTTGTAATATTTACAGCCGAAAAGAGAAAATTTTCAAATTTCATGTAAATATATTGTTTTAACAAATTTCATTTGTAATGAGTGTTGTTAAATAATAAAATTCAGGTATCAAACAGTAATAAAATAAATGTTCTTCAATTCAATCAAAAATTACCTATAAATATTGATCAATATTCCACTGGACCAGCAAAAATAATTTTTGACAACAAAATCGAGAAGAAAGTACTGAAAGGAGTGGATTAGTAGATAGTAGGGGTACTTTCCAGGGTATCGAGAGAATGTGTTAGGAGTAGTAATCCCGTATGATTGATGCACAGAATTCTTCGTTGGAAAGTCGTCTACAAGTCCTCGAACTTTTCCATGACAATTTCCCAAATTCTCCAAAGTTATTCCAGAAAAACCAAAAATTGATTTTCCCCACATATTTTACATGGGAAATTTCAAGACCCCACAGCTCTTAAAATCAAAATTTTGAAAGAAACTAAAATATGCCATTTTTTCGCGGCTTAGTACGAATTAGAAGAATCATTAGCCTCCAGCAGGAAATAATACATTTTAAGAACCCTACATGCAAAACATTTGTTTTTAAAATGGCCAACTGTCACCTCGATTCAAGGATATTCATTTCTGTGTGTTAGCTAGGTAACGTCCTGAAGGATACACCTGTGCACGTCTATGGCCACAGGCACAACTGTGCACGTTGTTGGCCACAGGCACTACTGTGCACCGGCCCATTTGTGCACGTCTAAATTTCGACGTGCACAGTTGGGAGTGTCCCATATGTGCACGCTGAAATTTAGACGGGCACAGTTGGGCGTCTCCGTGCACGTGTACAGATGGGACACTCCCAACTGTGCACGTCTAAATCAATACGATGAGTTTTTCAACTGACAAGTCCACGTGCACAGGTTGTACACAACCAACTGTGCACGTGCACAGATGGTATGCTCCCAACTGTACATGTGCACAGATGGGAGACTCCCAACTGAGTACGTATCAATAATTGCGATCAGATTTTTCACTAAGAAGTTCACGTTCACAGATGGTACACTCCTTACAGTGCACGTCTCAATTGATACGATCAGATTTTCAACTTACAAGTCCACGTGCACAGACCGGTACCCTTCCAACTGTGCACGTCTCAATTACTACGATAAGTTGGGAGTCTCCCATCTGTGCACGTGTACAGTTGGAAGTCTACCATCTGCACACGTGCACAGTTGGGAATGTACCATATGTGCACCTAAATTTGTGAGTGAAAAATATAATTGTAGTAATTTCTTCGTGCACAGTTGGGAGTGTTCCACCTGTGCACGTGCACAGTTAGGAGTATTCGATCTGTGCGCGTGGACTTATAAGTTCAAAACCTGATCGTATTAATTGGGACGTGCACAGTTAGTAGGGTACCATCTGTGCACATGCACACTTGGGAGTTTTCCATTTGTGCACGTGAAAAGTTAGTGGAGTATGATCTGTGCACGTCTAAATGTCGACGTGCACAGTTGGGAGTGTCCCATCTATGCACGTATACAGTTTGGAGACTCCCAACTAAGCACGGTAAAATTTCGACCTACAAAGTTGGAAGTGTCCCATCTGTGCAGGTGCACAGTTGTGCCAGTGGCTACCAACGTGTACAGTTGTGGCACCAGCCCTTGACGTGCACAGTTGGGCTCGTGCACAGTTTTACCCCGCAAAAATTGAGACGAAAACGGTTGAGAGTATCCCATTTGTGCACCTGAACCATTGGTAGGGTACTATCTGTGTACTTTAAAATGTCGACGTGCACATTTGGGAGTGTCCCATCTGTGCCCGTCCAAATTTCAATGTGCACACATGGGCTTGTGCACAGTTGTGCATGTGGCCAACAACGTGCACAGTTGTGTCTATGGCCATCGACATGCTCAGGTGGGGTCGTGCACAGTTTCTCCGCGCGCAGTTGTCCGTCACCTGGTGACGTCATGAGTTTCAGATTTCGTACAAAACCGAAACTTGAGGTGCATATTTTTGGTCAGTAAGAAATACGGAGAAAATGAATTATTACATTCTCATCATAATGAGAAGGTATTGATTTTATGTGAAAAATTACTTTCGTGGATTCCGTCAAATGTTGACGTTTTGAGGCCCCCTAAGTAAGAAAAAATAGTTTTTTCGTCCGACCCCCTTTCAAAACGCGCCATTGCATGCACGTGAGGCAGGCGTAATGTGGCCGCTTTCAGCCCAGTGACGTTCGCACATGCGCACTCCGCCACCGGGCCAACATTAAACTTTACGCCCGCTACACAACACTTTACGTCCGCTACATAAAACTTTACGCCCGCTACATATACACTGCACCACGCAAGTGAGATTATAAAGAAAATTATCTTTATTCACAAAAAATGGTATCGCTGCACCCCACAGTCTCCCTTCTGCAAAGCACGCTATTTCCTTCTTTCACTTATAATCTAAAATTTTCAAGTACACCAAACATCCTCAATCTGCTTAACATGCTTGTTTTCAAGAACGGTAGGACAAAAAGTATCGTGTATATCAAGGGCGTACGGCTATTTTGCCCTCGATACACAACATACTATTACGTCGCTGTCTGTCTGTCTGTCTGTCGTCGTCGTCGTTGTCGTCGTCTGGATACCGGATAACTTTTGGAAGACTAATCAGATTGGATTGTGCTTGGGCACACAGTTTCAGTGGAAAAAAAGATCGAGTTCGTAGACCAGCTATTTTCGATAAAAATTAAAAAAGTAAGAGCATTTTCAAAAATGTTTAAACCATTTTTTTTTTTGAAATTCAGGAATTCAATGTACGGCTATCCGTAGTACTCAAAAATTCGAACAATTTATCTTCACGACTTTTTACGATAAAAAAAAAATTGTCAGAGTTATAGCATTTTCAAAATCCCCCCCTCCCAAAAAAAAACACGAAAATTAACATTTTAGGCGAAAAAAGCACGATATGAAAAAAGTTAAATGACGAAAAACGTTAGTTTTTGGAAGCCTTACAAGAATGTCATTACAACTTTTTGAATTTTCTTGAAAAATCGAAAATTCAAATTTTTGATCGCACAAATAATAATAAATTACATTCTCATCATAATGAGAAGGTATTGATTTTATGTGAAAAATTACTTTTGTGAATTTCATAAAATGTCGACGCTTTGACGGGAAGGGTACAACTGTGCACGGAGCAACTGTGCACGAGCCCATCTGTGCACATCGGTGGCCACAGGCACAACTGTGCACAGGTCATCTGTGCACGTCTACATTTGACGTGCACTTTTATGAGTCTCTCATCTGTGCACGTGAACCGTCGCTAGGGTACAATCTGTGCACGCTAACATTTCGACGTGCACAGTTGGGAGTCTCCCATATGTGCACGTGAATCGTCGTTAGGGTACCATCTGTGCACGCAGACATTTCGACGTGCACAGTTGGCAGTGTATCATCTGTGCACGTCTTAAATAAAACGAGCAGATTCAAAAATTGCAGGTCCACGTGCGCAGATGGGATACTCCCAACTGTGCACGTCTCAATTTTCGAGGGGTACAACTGTACACGAATGCACGTCGAGGACCAAAGGTACAACTGTGCACGTTGTTGGCCACTGGCACAACTGTGTATGTGCACAGACGGACACACCCAACTGTGCACGTCGAGGTCCAACGGTACAACTGTGCACGTTGTCGAACACTGGCACAACTGTGTACGTGTAAAATCATATGATCAGGTTTTCAACTCACAGGTCCACGTGCACAGTTGGGTATCTCCCAAATGTGCACGTGAACCGTTGATAGGTTAGCATCTGTGTACGTGCACAGTTGGGAATCTCCCATCTGAGCACGTGCACAGTTGGGTGTCTCCCATCTGTGCACGTGAACCGTTGATAGGTTATCATCTATGCACGTGTACACTTTAAAGACTCCCATCTGTGCACGTAAGCCGTTGCTAGAGTACCATCTGTGCATGTCTAAATTTCGACGTGCACAGTTGGGAGTGTCCCATCTGCGCACGTCGAAATGTAGACGTGCATAGATGGGCCGGTGCACAGTTGTGACTGTGGCCAACAACGTGCACAGTTGTACCAGTGACCACCGACGTGCACAGATGGGCTCGTGCACAGTTGTCCGTCACCCACAAATAAAGACCTAAAATGAAAATTTTTTAAAGTATAAGATTTTTAAATTACCTTGTTACTTTTTCCATTTTTGATTGAAATTCAATAATCCAATCCAAATTTCAGTTGAATAAGATAGTACTATTCAATAGAATTACGGAAAAATCAATTCAATAAATTTAATAATTTTTTAACGGAAATTATAAAAACAATTAATTTAATTTCTCATTTTCAGTAGATTAGTCTTTTACATTAAGTTAAAGTAATTGAGCACACCTATCCTGTTACACATTATAAAACTTTGCGAGATTTAATGTAATAAGAAAAATGATTATAATAAAAAATTAATGGGCACCGGAGATTAACGGTATGATATAATCTCGCTGACTTGTATCATATCTTGTGACATATTCATCACTGATTGTGTACGTGTGTGACTGAAGAGCACCGAAAGTAGAGACGACCTGTTCATGTCGAATTTAGTGGGCCTAGTCAGTTGCGTACTGACGCCGGTCGAACACACTTGTACTCGGTTACTGATGTAAAGCATACTCAACTACATATTAATAAATCCTAATTTACTAATAATTATCCGGTGTTGTATTAAATACTATCCATCCCGATTAATCGCGGAGTTAGAAAAAAGAGAAGTGCCGTTCGAAAAGGACGATAATTACAATCATTTACGCGAGTTACTGAGAGAAGCAATTAAACATAGCAACGCAACGAAGCTAGAAAGCGAGAGTACAGGGTCAACAGGATCAACAAACGACCAAGCAAGTACGCAAAACAAAACAGAAGTGTCCTCGAGCAACAATAAAACGAACGAAGACAGCGATATGGCTGACACAAAATTTCAGTTTCAAATGGACGATGACTGGGAGCTATTTGAAGAAAAACTAGACTGTTATTTTATTACAAAAGATATAACAGACAATAAAATAAAAGTGGCAACACTAGTGACTCGCCTGAGCGACGAGGCCCACGGGCTACTAAAACAGCTCGTCGCTCCAGCCAAAATCATGAATAAAAGCTACGAGGAAAATATAAAAGCTATGTCCGAGCATTTAAAACCGAAGCCATCACAGGCGATGGAACGATGCACATTCCATACAGCGCTAGATAAACTAGTAAACCTAGGGCATTTAGAACCAGTAGACGTAGCGGAATGGGCCACGCCGATCGTTCCCGTACTGAAGGGAAACGGGGAAATTCGCATTTGCGGCGACTTTAAGTTAACCTTGAACCCGAACATAATTATAGATAAATATCCGCTTCATACAATTGACGATATTTTCGCAAAACTTCAAGGAGGTGTTTCTTACTCCGAGCTTGATTTAGTACATGCGTACATGCAATTTCCCGTGGATAAGAGCAGCGCGGAATTGCTAACCATTATAACACATAAAGGGCTATACAGGTACACGAAAATTCCAGAAGGAGTTTCACAAGCGCCGGCCGATGTGCAAAGAAAAATGGACGAATGTTTACGCGGAATTGATGGGGTTATTGCGTACTTAGACAATATATATGTAACGGGAAAAAGCGAAAAAGAGCACCGCGAAAATTTGATAAAAGTATGCGGAAGATTAGCTGAGTGTAATTTGCGAATAAATTTAATGAAATGTAAATTTATGGAACCAAGCATTGAAGTATTAGGCTTTGTAATAGATAAAGATGGATTACACAAGTCAGAATCAAAAATTAAGGCAATGACAGATGCGCCGCGACCGGGAAATGATAGAGAACTCGCGTCGTTTTTAGGACTTATTAACTTTTATGCAAGATTTCTAAAAAATAGGTCTATGAATTTAAAGCCTTTATACGATTTACTAAATAAAGAGAAATCAAAGTGGGATGATTCGTGCGAAAATGCATTTAAATGGGTCAAGAATGAGTTAATTGCGCCGGATTTCTTAGCACATTATGATCCAAAAGAACAAATAGTATTGGCATGTGATGCGTCGGATTACGGGCTATCTGCAATTTTGTCACACCGGTACAAAGATGGTACAGAAAGACCGATTGCGTACGCGTCTAAAAAGATTCCCACAACCGAAGTAAAACGCGCCATTATTGACAAAGAGGCGATGGCTATAGTTTACGGTTTCAAGCGTTTTTATCAATTTGTTTTTGGAAAAGATGTTATACTGCGAACAGATAATAAGCCTCTAGAATTAATCTTAGGGCCGAGAAAAGGCATACCGCAAACTGCAGACAACAGGCTGCAGCGTTATGCTTATTTTCTCTCCGGGTTCAGATACCGAATAGAACATGTAAAATCCGAGAGAAATGCTAACGCAGATGCACTGTCGCGACTCCCAGTAGAGGACCCCACAGACATATCGGATATGTACGAGCCTATCCCCGCGTTTATTAATTTTTTTGAAGAAAAGGCGACGGCCTTCGATAGTAAAATGCTACAGTCTGAAAGTAAAAAAGACGAAACCCTAAGAGACGTCATACGCTATGTAATAAGCGATTGGCCTACTTTTAATGAATTATCGGAAGAGAAGAAAGTATTTTATAAAATCCGGTTTGAACTGACAGTGGAAAAGGGGTGCCTTTTCTGGGGAGTGCGCGCATGTATCCCTGAATCGATGCGCTCAGTAATTGTAAATGAGCTCCATGCGACTCACTTCGGAGTCGTCAAAATGAAAATGTTTGCACGCTCATATGTGTATTGGCCAGGAATTGATGCAGCGATCGAGAATACAGCAAATAATTGTAAAACCTGTTTAATCGAGCGAAAAACGCCAAATAAAACACCTCTAACAACGTGGCCATGGCCAAGCAAAGTGTGGGGGCGCATACATTGCGATTACGCCAAATTCGAAGACGATATGTATTTGATTATAATCGACGCAAACAGCAAGTGGCCTGAAATTGTGAATTGTAAGAAAAATACGGACGCGAAAAGATTAATTAAAGAATTTAAAAACCTTTTTATTCGGTTTGGGTTACCATTACACTGCGTTACAGACGGAGGTCCGCAGTTTAGGAGTGCAGAATTCATGGAATTTTTAGCAGCTAATAATATTGAGCATACATTTTCGCCTCCGTATCACCCAGCCACAAACGGTGCAGCGGAAAACTTTATACAAACCTTCAAAGACAAGGTGACGAAAATTATTAAAGGGGGGAAGAGTGTGGAATACGCAGTGAATATGTTTTTGTTTGACTATAGAAATTACCCGCACATTACTACTGGTAGAAGCCCGGCTAGTACTATGTATAATCGCGAGATAAGAACACGATTCGATTGTTTAAGACCGAGCTTAGCTAGGCATGTAGAAAACCAGCAAAGGCGTCAGATTGTATCGAGGCCCGGTAGTCGTAAAATTGATATTGAAGCAGGCGATCAGGTATATATGGATGCTCATGGCGTAAGAGATCAAAAGCGAGTCCCGGGCAAAATAATTAAGCAAACTGCTCCGTCCACGTATGTTGTCCAAGAGGACACAGGGAAACTACATAAACGACACGTGGACCAATTGGTCAAACCACCTTTGCGGCGTTCCCCGAGGTTTCTGATTAAACAGGGGGAAAAGTTGTGACATATTCATCACTGATTGTGTACGTGTGTGACTGAAGAGCACCGAAAGTAGAGACGACCTGTTCATGTCGAATTTAACGGGCCTAGTCAGTTGCGTACTGACGCCGGTCGAACACACTTGTACTCGGTTACTGATGTAAAGCATACTCAACTACATATTAATAAATCCTAATTTACTAATAATTATCCGGTGTTGTATTAAATACTATCCATCCCGATTAATAGTGCATTAGTGTTGTACCAATACATAACATATCTAATATCCATTTATAAATTTGATAAAAAAATGTCTATACGGCACTTTATAAAAAACTTCTTTTATTATATTATGATTAGTTTTTTCCAAATTGCTTGGCTAACTTTGATTTCACAAATTCATGCCGTTGAATTTGACAAATGTTTTGCATCACAGATATTTTTGGTGATATTTTCTTTTTCTTTTTTCTTTAAATATTTTTTTCCATATCCAATTTGAGACAAATTTTTAATGATCAATTGAAATATATTAAAAATTGAACAAATTATAAATCGAGGCCTTGAAAATTAGATTTATATGAAAACTATAATTTCTTGTTCAGTGACATATTTACTGCTTTTTTGAAAGATGTCCGATTTAATTGACACAATTATTAAAATTGTTTATGAAGATGTTTGTATTGACACTAGGGTCTTATGAGAAGTTACATATATGATCACAAACATGCATTTTATAAGAAAATTGAATTGTCAAACGTTTCGATCACGGATAGGAGTCCTCCTCAGTACCAGATATTTAATTGAAAAACAAACTTAAAATTAAAGCGTTGGTATGCAATATTTGGTAAAAAAAAGGGAATGCATGCATAAAGTTAGCACTTCTATGCCATGCAGCCCCCCCCCCCGCCGTTCTCTCTCTCTCTCTCTCTCTCTATCTCTCTCCGCCTTTCTCTCCGCCTCTCTCTCTCCCTCCCCCTCTCTCCCCCCTCATAAGACCCTAATGTCAATACAAAAATCTTCATAAACAACTATAATTTCTCTTAATAATTTTTTTATTCGAATTAATTTTATGCGTCTTCAAAGATGCGAAGCTTTAAATTTTAGGGCCGGTTCCACCAACCTCGATTAAAAAGTTAATCCTCCGTTAAACCTAGTTACGCGTTCCACCACGTTTTAGCGGCCGGTTAACTCGCATTAACCACAGTTAAATCTAACCGGTCAAAATTGATCGGTTAAGGCGACTTAATCGTCCTCTCACCTAAAAAAGGCATTGTCGTTGTGAAATACGGAGTTTTTGGAAGAAGTTCTGAGATCGTCTGATGACGAAGTCGAAAAAGATGTTTTTGAATTTATATGTGATATATTAATATATCACGAACAAAACATACACCAACATTCACTTTTTTTAGGTTAGTGTAGACACGAGCGTGGCCCAACCTTACCTGTATTTGGCGCGCACGGACATATTGCTTTGCTTTCCATTCGACCGACGGGTAGCCAATCACACGAATGATTTAAAGTAAAATAGGAGTTACTTCGAAACGACTATCTGGTTAGCTAACCGCGCCCACGAAAAATGTGGTGGAACGCACAACAGGATAACCCAAGCTTAACTATGGCGTTAACTTTAACCCGCCGTCAGTTAACCACTGATTTAACCGAGTTTGGTGGAACCGGCCCTTATAGTAATAAAGTAGATCAAAGATTTCCGAACTGGAACCCAAACTGACAAGAGTATAATTTCATTGCCGAAAAACCGCGCAATATTAGTTTAGTAGCACTATTTATAATGTCCAGTTTCAATAGCTCAAGAATACCCACCTTATCACCTAGTCTAGTCCACACCTGTTTCTCTGATGCGCTCTCTTTTGCCGACCTTTTCCAGCGGGATGTCCTTTGTACTAATGAGGAGTGAAATACGAAGCATGACAATTTTTTAATTCCACAATTAGGGATTTAATGATATCATATTTGATATCTATGGTTCTGGGAGATTTCAACGATATATCACTTGTGGTAATAAGTCAAAAATTATATTCTTTCCAATTTACTTTTCATTGTTTTGAACTCTTATGAACTGATTCTGAATTCGTTCAAACTCACTCCAAATTCAAGCAAACTTTATCGAATTCTAATGGATTATTTTGATTGCAAAAAAAAATTATTATTCACATGTAGTCACTTTTTAGGCTAGAAATAAGTCATTTGTTGATTTTTTCAAGTTAATTAGGATGTGTGTGAAATATTTTAATTATCACGTTTTTTTCAACTTATTTGTCACATAAATATATTAGGTCAATTTATTTTCATCTCGAAATGTAATTTTAAAAATTCAAAAGTAAGAAAAATGTGACATTTATCCCCAGATGAAAAAGTTTTATATATATAGTTTATATAAAGTGGACAAAACACTGATATTTTTCATTTGTTTTACACAGACAAATTTTACAAAACTGACGGAACTAAGATTTTCAAGAAGAATGCCATAGTAATGTTGCTTTTTCGACCCGACGCTTATTTTGTTTATAACAATTGCACAAACATGAAAAATATTGTAATTGTTTAAACAAGAAAACAAAAACTGCACACAGAGATATTTTCGAGTCGAATGCAATGGTGTTTTTATTTTTTTAATATATGACTCTTAGTTTTTTTTTAAATTAATTACAAAAGTTCTCAATCCATATTTGCAGGCATACAGCAAATACACGCTAAAGAACAAATGCTCTAATCATTTAACAAATGGTTTTTGAAACAAAAAAGATCACACCCCGATATTTCCGAGACGAATGTAATGGTGTAATTAGTTTTTCGATCCGCCGCTTAGTTTTTTAAAAATTAGTTACAAAAGTTTCAAATCCATATCTACAGGCATACAGCAAATATACGCTAAACAACAAATGCTCTAATTGTTTAACAAATAGTTTAAAACAAAAACCAAACAAAATCACAGCCCGATATTTCCGAGACGAATGTAATGGTGTAGGGTAAGTCGATGAGAGATAGATAACTTTTTTTATTCTGTCATCTACAGCCGAGATTTCGCAAAAAAAAATTTCTGCCCGTGTAAGGCTTAGTTTCATTTCTTGTGAAGTAAACCGTGTGTATGAAAATCCATTTTTATTAAAATTTGACACCATGAGACACGTTTGAAAAAAAAATCGAGGAGAGATGGATCAGAAAGAAAAAATAAACGTTACCATCATATTTAATAAAACTATTGACTGTTAATTACATTTTTGTTTATTCTCAAGTGTTATGAAAAATATTGTATATATACAAACTATAGTCTCATACGAATACAAAAACAAATCAAATATAATACAAACGAACTTTTCTGGAAAATGCTTTTGGTTCTTCTTTGAAGTAAGAACTTTGGCTGCTCCCTCCATTCGACGAGTCGCAGTTTTAAGCCCTGCAAGTGTCGGCATTGGTCGAATTTCATGAAGAATGAACCTCGGTGATCATTTTCTCCTCGAACGTCGAAAAAAAGTAATGTGTGGGATCAATTGAGATATTATGTTCGTGGATCATGTATAGCGTATACTAACCCTGCAATAGGAGTCAACGCTTCGACGCACGTATTGCTTTTGGCACAAATCTCAACGACTGAACGGGGAACGTATTGTTTTTGACGCACAAGAAAAGTTTCGGACTGTTTTTCGAGCGGATCTCGCCACATCTCGAACTTTTTGTTTATGCATCATGACACACTGACACTCAACAGCCAGCTCAGTCGGTAAAACAGGCTCAAAATGGTGAGAAGTGATCCATCTCTCCTCGACTTACTCTACTTGGTTCTTCGATCCGACGCTCAGTTTTTTATAACAATTGCATAGACATAAAAAATAATGTAATTGTTTAACAAATGATCCTAGTGTAAAGTGGTTTTGAGAAAATTTGTAGACATAAATTAGGCGACAAATTTTGTCAAATAAAATGTGATTGAAACTTGTGTCCGTTTTTCAAAAAGTTAAATTTTTTGTTTTCAATATGTTTTCATAACAAGAGTTTATAACAAATTTGTAGATATTTTTTGTTTGAACAACTTTTGTCTTTTCATTCTTTTTTCGTCTCTTATGTCGTTTTTTCAAAAGTTTAATTTTTTTATTTTTAATCTTCTTTTTTACGATTAAAACAAAATCCACTTGCTCTATCTCAAAATTGTCAATAACAAATTTTTAGATCCTTTTTTGGTGAACAACTTTTGTTTATTAATTTTTTTTCGTACCTTGTGCCATTTTTCGAAAAAATTTTATTTTTTTAAATTTATAATGTTATTTTTTACGAATAAAACAAAAAATACGCGTCCTATCAACAAATTATTAATGACAAATTTGTAGCTCTTTTCTGAATGCACAATTTTTGTAAATTCATATTTTTTCGTATCTTGTATAGTTTGACCGCAAAATGGAATTTTTGATTTTTCATTATTTTTTGTTTGGTAAAAATTTGAATTTTCGATTTCTCAAAAGAATTCACAAAGTTGTTATAATAATCTTGTAGGATGTTCAAAATGCGATATTTTCTTTCCTCTGACATTTTTTCATATCGTGCGTTGTTTGGCTTAAAATGTTAATTTCCGTTTGTTTTTTGGAATTTTGTGAATGCTATAACTCTGGTAATTTTTTACACTCTCATCAGAGAAGGTATTATATTTGTGTAAAATTTGACCCCCCCCCCCCCCCGTTTTTGTCAAATGTCCACGTTTTGAGAACCCCTGAACCCAAAAAACAGGTCTTTATGAATGTGTCTGTTTGTCTGTCTGTCTGTTTATCTGTATGTCTGTTTATAGACTTTTAGTTTGTTCGCACGATCACTTTCGAAAGAATTGACATATTGGACTGAGCTTAGTTATACTCTTCAAGTGTCCTGAAATGAAGGTCATGTTCGTTAGGCAGCCATTTTCGATAAACATTAAAAAAGTGAGAGCATTTTCAAAATTTTTGAGACCACTTTTTTTAAAGATTCAAACATTCTATGTAGGGTTATGAGTTGTACTCAAAAAGACAAACAATTTATCCTATTGACATTCTTTAATAAAAAAAATTACCAGAGTTATAGCATTTACAAATTACAAAAAACAAACCAAAATGAATATTTTAAGCCAAACAACGTACGATATGAAAAAATGGCAGAGGAAGAAAAACGTTGCATTTTGAAAACCCTACAAGAGTTTCCCAACAACTTTTTGAATTTTCTTGAAAAATCGTAAATTCAAATTTTGACCGCACAAAAAATAATGAAAAATCAAAATTTCCATTTTGCGCTCAAACTATATAACATACGAAAGAAGATGAATCGACAAAAATTGTGTATTCAAAAATGTCTACAAATTTGGTAGAAATAACTTTTTGATAGGACGCGGAGTTTTTGTTCTATTCGTATAAAACTGCATTAAAAATATAAAAATGGCATTTTTAGACAAATGACACAGGATACCAAAAAAATTAATAGACGAAATTTGTTTACCCAGAAAAGAGCTACAAATTTGTGTTGAATTATTTTTTGATAGGATGCGTAGTTTTTGTTTTAATCGTGAAAAATAACATTAATGATACAAGAAATTAAATTTTCAGGAAAACGGCGCAAGGTAAGATCAAAAATTATCAACAAAACTTGTACACCCAAAAAGGATCTATACATTTGTCATGGATCATTTTTTGATGCAACGCGCAGTTTTTGTTTTAATCGTAAAAAATAATTATGAAAATAGTGAAATTAAATTGTTGGAAAAACGACACGAAAGAAGACAAAAAATGAACAGACAAAAGTTGTTCAAACCAAAAAGATCTAAAAATTTGTTATAAGAATACGTTAGAATTAACAAAATGAACTTTTTGGGAAAACGACTCAATTTACAAAAACTTTTTATTTAACCAAATTTTTCGCCTTAAATACATCTACAATTTTTTTCCATAACTACTTCACGCTAGGATGCGTATTTTTGGTTTGAATCGTAAAAAAATAACATTCAAATGAACAAATTAAGTTTATGTAAAAACGACACAAGTTGCAATAAAATGTTTGATAACAATTTTTTTTATAGAATGCGCATTTCTTTAATTATAACAATAAGACAATTAAAATACAACTGTTTTATACCAATGCATGTGATGAATTGTAATAATATAAATTTATTCAAATTATAAATTTTTTCAGGGTATTTAAGAATAAAATTTAATGCAAAATGAGGAACAAATATTAAAGTAATCATGAGAAATAACATTTGTACTTTATTTTGTAATATCTGAATAAGCAATCCCAGGCCGAGGTACAGAAATAAATGCAATATACATTTAATATAATAGTGTTGAACATAATATATAAAAAGTTTGCATTTTAGACAAAATCGATTGCGAAGCACGAGATACGTAATGAGAATGTTTTCGTTAAAGCCGAAGGAGCTTTAACAAAAGAGAATTCACAATCACCAAATTACTGTTGTCGATGCTTTGATCTTTAGATTTAAAAAGTTTGTGCTCAAATGTGTGGGAAGTACAAAGGTCGAGCGCGTAGCGCAAGGTAAATACATTATCGAGCGCGAGGCGCGAGAACCAGTAGTCGCGTGCCCTAGGCGCGCTCAAACTTGAGAGCCGCGCGCGCGGCGCGCGATGAGAATGTGCTCGCCCAGCAAGTGATTTCAATTGCTTAAATAATTTCAAACTATCTTGTATTAATGAGGTATTTAATGAATGTTAAGAGTTATAATTATTGTGAAAGACAGTTCGATCACTTGTTCCTTCTCATAGGAAAGATGGAGAGAACTCAAGTTTTTTCGAACCTTTCACACTAGATCGCTTGTTAATCAATATGTCCTTATCTCAAAGAAATAGAGTTTTAACAATAACTATCTATAACGGTCTCATTTCTAAACGTACATTTTAAATGTAAAACATTTTAAAATGCAGTTTTCAAGATTAAATAATTAAAAATTAAAAGCGTTTGAAATCAAAATTTTTGATAAAAAACGTTTTCAGGGTGGTCGCTATTTCTGTAATTTTCGTATCCCATTTTTCTCCTGGTTCTCCGTGTAAAAATTCGTGATTATTTTAAATTTATGTAATTTCTGATAGAAAATTAATCTTCTTGGTTGAATATTCAACAATTTGGTTTAAAAATTGATGTATTTTGTTAAAAGTTCTTATTTTTTATTGAAAATGTAACCTTTTGGTTGAAAATTCAACTATTTTATAGAAAGCTTATCTTTTGGTTGAAAATAAAAATAGCTGGTTGAAAATTCATCTGCATTGATCGAGGATTCAACTGTTTTATTGGAAATTTGTCCTTTTTCATTCAATTCAGCTGTTTTTAATTTGAAATCTTTTCTCGCTCAAAATATAAACTGCACTGTAAAAAATAAAAAAATTCTACCACTTAGAATGGTAAAATTACCAACAAAAAATTGGTGCAATTTTACTACTCTGATTATGGGATGAATACCACTTGCATGTTAGAAGTTCCAACCAATCTTAACTTTACCACTTTTAGACTGACACTATAGCAAGGCGTTGTAGAAGTAGAGTTTCTGCTTGTGAATCTGTGACTTTCAGAGTAGGTAATAAATGGACCTACTTTCAGAGTGTTGATTTCTTTGACGCTGGTATGAGTACAGAAACTGTTAAAAATTCCTTTTTCCAACGTAATCTCACGTCTTGAAATTTGATAATTGATAACGAGGCGTACCTGCACAGCTCTTAACGTAGTATAAGTACAAGTAATTTTACAGTTTCGAAGTTGCGGAGAATAATAAAAAAAATGGTAAAATTAAAATTATTTGTAAAAGAGTGTTTCAGAACGGTATAAATTATGGAAAATTTTATTTACAAAATTGATAAAAAATATAGTATAAATATACAATAAAAGGATAAATTAAGTTCAATAAATAATAATCGTTTGAAGAGGGGAATTTTTCCCTTTCTTTTAATATGAAATAATTACTCACATTTCTCATGTAGATGCTTAACTTGCCATGTTGAATAAAAAATCGAATATTTTTGGTTAGAATACCATCACCTACAAATTCATAATGCATTGTAATTTTACAGAATCTGTCTGGAAACTTACATAACTAAAAAGTTGAATTCCATATTAAAAGTGGATATTCGTTAATGTCAGTGAAAACGTTACTTTGGGAGTAGGTAATAATCGGACCTACTCTGAAAGTGGTAAAATTACCAGAAATTTTTTTTACAGTGTGTTACATGGAGAGACTTTTGATATTAATATTTGGCTCATTAGTTATCGTGATACTTAATGCAATACAAACATCAATAAAAAATGTTATTAGTAACCTACGTTGCCGTGCGTTACTTCACATTTCCGTTACCCGAAAATTAGGTAGAGACAACATGAGCGTTACATTTTTTAAAGCAACGCGTTACCATTAAAGTTACTAAAAAAAAGTATCTTTCCTAGTAACGCATTGAAACTAACGCGTTACTGCTAAACACTGCTGAAAACGTTACATATTCCGAAGTGTCTCGTCATCCCGAATTTTCGGGACGACTAGTCCATCCCCTTTTCAACTCCCCCAATTTTTCGGGACGACTAGACGCAGCCTGAATATTCAAATATTCATATTATCATATACTTATCCAAATATTCGTTGAGGGCAATAGGAGTTGAATCGGTCTGAAAATGGTAAATTTTATTTAAAAAATGCTGGTTCTAACCTTCTAACAAAAAGAAGCTTTGGGGGCCCTTGGAAAATACGTAACGCCTGAATGGGGTGGGGGGGGGGGTCACCTCTAGTGTTACGCCAATTCTAAAGTCACATACATTCACCATAGATAAAACGTTACGTATAAGGGGGGGGGGGTCAACATTGTAAAAAACATAACGTATTTTTTGAACGACCCCTCAGAAATAGGTAGTTTTTTTAATTTTGGTGAAATTTAGTCAATTCATAGAGAAATTTTTTGAAGACGGTCATATTTCTTAGTTTATCGGATGTTAAAAGGTTGAATATCTTTTCTAAAAGTATTCTCTGAAGCAAGCAAATACCGTAATTGAACATTTAAATCGGTTTGCAATTAATGTTTTTATTCGAGGTTGATTCCAGTTCTCGTAAGATCACTGAAGTTAAGCATTGTTGGGCGCGGTTAGTACTTGGATGAGTGACCGTTCAGGAATACTGCGTGCTGTTGGCCCGTCGTGGGTGTGGTGGGCCCACATTGGTAGTAAATATCCACCTAGAAACACTACCCGAATCGGGTAGTGAGGCAATGAACTTTCCAGTTCGAACTGCTAATCAATGTATGTATGTATGTATTCGAGGTTGAAAACCAACCAAAATTTAAAAAATCAAATTTAAAACTTTTTTTTACGAGCCGACTAGAAAGTCCATCTTGGATTGAAAATCCAACCAAGCCCATCAGGTTTGGGTTTTTAAAATTTTGACACAAACCTAAAAATTACGCACATATAATGGTCTTGAATTGATCTGTAGAATCGCCGTACGTATTTTGGAAACTAAATTATTGGAAAATAGCAAACACTTATAACATTTTTAATCTTTTCGAAACTTCCCCATTATATATTTTGCGAACTTTTGGTGGCGATTTTTTAATGGAAACTACACTCGCTAGGAAGTCGACGTTTGTTGGTTTCGAACAAATATTTTACTGACTGCGATAAGCAGCCGCTAATCCGAGGTTTAGGGCCAGCTTAACTTCGGAGAGGTGGCTTGGGGAGGAGTATTGACTCAGGGTAATAAAAATTATAGGTTTCATTGGTACGGTCGATCTCGTTCGTCTTCTATAGACTTCTCCATTCTACTTGGTCGTGGAGATGGAGATTCTGAATACAAATCTGCAGCTGGCGTCTTCGCCTCCCTTCACTCCATTCAGGAGGCTATTGTATGTACCTGGGCACGGGCTAGACTTTTGTTCCGGGCTATTGTTGAGGATCGTCTGGTGCAGCGGGTGACTTTGGATTTAAGAAAAAAAATTGTAATCCAAAGGACCTGAGAAAAAACATTAGTAAGTTGCCGCACCGGGGCGAAGTTGCATATCTCCGGGGCCTTTGGAGGAGTTGCTCAATTTATGTAAAATAATACTTTGTCGGAGCTTTTTTTCACAAAGAAGGAGGAAAATTAATTCTCGGCACCTTTTTTGAGATCTAGAGTACTTATTTAGCGTGAAAGAATTGGAATTTATGAAACTTTTATCTTACATTCATGGAATGCGTTATCTATATACAACAGTGCATTATACGCCAATTTGTTCGAAATTGAGTTAACGTTGGAATCGGATTCTAGGCACACGTCTGCATCGTATGCAGTTGGGTGTTCTAAATTTGGTTTTCTTCGAATTTTCATGCATGTCCTCCTCAAAGTTGTTCGAATCAGGCTCCCAGGCTGCAATGTATTCGTGGCGTGCATTAAAGTTTGGCTAAGAGTTTTGCAGAAGAAAGGGCTGATGGCGCTAGTTTTGCATACACACAAAAACACATTTTTAAGTCGGTAAGAGACTACACATGTGTACTAATGTGCTCATGTGTCAAAGAAAAATGCAAAATATATTAAAATACTTAAAAAATTCTTTAAAAATACGTTATTTAAAGGTGAAGCATTTCGCAAGTGGATTTTCATGGAAGAAAGTATTTTTTGCATCTAAAATTTTAAAGAAATTGAAAATAATTGAATGGGATCAAATGAAATTATGATGTATGTAGGGTAAGGAGGGGCAGCGCCGACCGGTGGGGCAAAGGTAACTTTGCTTATAACATCGCTATTATTTAACAATTTTCATTCTACTTTGCAATAAATAAATCTGTTTTATTATAGAGATAGCGTTACTTACTGATATCTTGAAAATTTACGTTGTAAAAGAAAAATTATGCAGAAAAGAGTTTTGACAACGAAAGAATGGAAGATTCGCTGGCAGAAATGTAAAGTTTTCGACGTTAATGGCAATACTTACAGTATGAAAATTTGACATTTTGACAGATAAAACAATATCACATTGTGTCATTATAATAATTGAACGTAATACAAGTCCAAAGTGTATTTAATATCGTAAATAATTGAGGCCTCACCAGTGGGGCAAGCCCGACCAAAATAATAGTTTACACGTGCTTAGGTTATAAACGTATCATAAGTTTGGTCGATAAGTCATCGGTAATGTAGAACAGCCACTTATCTTCTGGGCTACATGCAAGAAACTCTATTATATATTATTATTTTCAATCCGTCGGTAGAGCGGGTGTTCTGTACTGGTACGGTAGAAACCTTTGCGCGTACTCCGTCTCTAGTTGAATGTCAACTAATAAGAGGTTATATCACAGCTATCACTATTTTTATTAAAAATAACTTATTCTTCTTGCTGAATATGTTTAAAGGTAATTTTTCCAATACATAAAATACCACAGACGCGGAACATCATATTTTCCACTCTTCAGATGTTTTGATTTTCATAAAAAGCTGCGGTTGGCTTTGCCCTCCGGTGTGGGGCAAAGCCGACGAAATACAGCTTGTCAGAAATAATTCAATTATTAAATCATTGTTTTATTCATATAATTTTTACTTATAGAATTATGATGTACAATAATGTAGGACTCGAAATGGGAAAAAAATGGATCAATTCCACATCTTATTAACTTTAAAAAAATCATTGACTGTTAACTGGTCGGCGCTGCCCCTCCTTACCCTACTTCTCTAACTTCTATAACCTATAATCTTTAACCCATGTTTTTTAGATAATTTAAATTATCGTGAAAATAATTATCAATGAAAATAATAGTAAATTGATTATTATATACCTTTGAGTGATAATTTTCAATTTTATTTCACAGATCAATCAAAATTCGTTTCTTGAGGAAGAAGACAGAAAAAGCCTTTCAGGATACAATCCGAAAATGTTTCACTTAAATTTATAGAATATTAATACTTTTCAAATTTTGAATTGCTTTTCTGAAATTTCATTTAATTGTTTTTGAATTCATGTAGAATTCCCATAAGTTCACTTAAATTAATTTGAATTCACCTCTCAATACAATTTATTGGTACAATTATATATAATTTGTGATTTATTTAATTGTTTATCAACTGTATCAATTTTTCATAGTGTTTTCTTAAGATTTAACCTTATTTGAAGGTAATCCTTAATTATTTATTGGGATATATTTAAGAAATTACGTAATATTAGTGGGTAAAAAATAATTTAACTCCGAAAACTTTATATAAAATTATTTATAAGACTAAATTGTAGTGAGCGAAAGAAATAAAAAAACATGGAAATTTTTTGAAAGTAAAGCAATAATATTTATTTGTTGCGTGCAAGTTTTTTCTTAGCAAGTACTACAACTTTTATATCACAGCCTTTTCGATTTAAAGAACTTTATGTTTTCGCAGGGTTGTTAATATCAATGCCCAAATCGTTCATTTCTTCAACAACACCTTCGTCGTCAAGTTCGATTTGAACTTCTTGTTTTTTCCAGCTTTATTTTCTCGATATCTTTCACTAGCAGTGAAACTAATATAAAATTGATTTATATTCCTAAATTATTCAAAAAAACAAGGGTGAAAGATTATAGGTTATAGAGGTAGAGAAATTATACATGCATCACGCAATTGCATTTAATTTCAGTCAACTATTATTAATTTCTTTCAAATTTCAGAAGTAAAAAATACTTTCTTCCATAAAAATCCACTTGCGAAATGTTTCACCTTTGAATAAAGTGTTTTTAATAATTGTTATAAGTATTTTAATTTATGTTAAATTTTGGTTAGACACATGAGCACATTAGTACACATGTGTAGCATCTCACCGACTTAAAAATGGGTTTATGTGTGTGCAAAACTAGCGTCATCGGCCCTTTTTTCTGCGAAACGCTTAGCCAAATTTTAACGCAGGCAAATACATTGCAGCTTGAGGAGCTTGATTATATTTAGAAGTCCAGCAAGCCTCATGCAGTTTAACACGTAATTCCCACAAGGAAAAAAGACGTTTTTGCAACACCCACCTCTCAAGTTGACGTTTTCATGCTTCTAAATTGTTTTGGTATCTTCTTGAAATAAATTTCGATTTAACTTGAACAAATGTTTTAATGGTTGAAGTTTTGTTTTTAGGGTTTCGTAGCCCCCCCCCCCACCCCCGGCAAAAGAGCATAAACGCCAACATTTTTTAAAATAATTTTTTGTCCAAAAAATTTGTTTAAACAAATTTTTTTGTTTCCAAATTTTTTTTCACAAATTTTTTTTTTTTTTTTTAATTTTTTTTCACAAAATTTTTTTTTTCTTAAATTTTTTTCACAAAATTTTTTTTTCCAAAATTTTTTTTTCAGAACTTTTTTTTTCAAACATTTAAAAAAAAATTTTTTTAACAACATTTTTTTTTTTAAAGTTTTGTTCCAAACAAATTTCTTTACTCCACTCTATGCAATATAAAATTAGTATTTTTTGTTACCTCCTCCTAACAACTTTTTCGGACGGGCGTTGTAAAAAATAGCGTGTGATACACGTGCGCATAGGTGATTGGTAACTCGCGTGATTGCATCATTCGCCTGCGGCCCGAAGCACTCGTCTACGTTTTCGCACTCGCTTCGCACTCGCTTCGCTCGTTCGCGAACCACCGAGTCATGCTTCGAGTCTCCGGCTTATGCTGCAAAATTCACACTCGCACACAATCACCTATTTTGCGCACTTGTATCACAAATAACTCTTTTGTAAAATTTTATTCAGAATCCTGAATATTAGGTAAATTAAGTTGACTCTCAACATTTTTCTTCACAATTAGCTGTAGAATACGATACGCCATAGAATACGTTTAAATAAAGTCACATGCTTTCTTTTAAAATCGATATCTATCTCCGCGAATTTTCAATTAATGGATCTGAAAATTTTCAAACATCTAGAGTTCCCTCTAAAGTTCCCTCTATACTTTTTGTCGGTGAAACTGAAAAAATGGGGCTACCGATCTGTCTCAATTTGCAATTAAATATTATTAAATAATAGGCGATTTTTAGTTTTTTCTTTAGTTTTTAGGCATTGCTAGGGTATATTCCGTGTGTACATCAAAGTTTCAAATAGTTCCAATAATATTTGCCCAACTTAAGACGATTTATTTCTTAAAAATTAATTGAATTTGGGAACAAATTTTTTCAGTTTTTCATGATTATTATTAGAAATACGTATCTGATGAAAAAACAAAAAATGGAAAAAAGTTCCGTCTCTTCATTGTCTACAAGCTTATATTTAAAAAAATCAATTTTGTAACTTCTGAAATTTCCGTCCAACGCGACGTTTGGACAATACTTTTAGCAATTTGTTCGAACATCTAATTATCAAAAGAAAGTAATATATTATATATTTTAAACCATTTTCACTAAAAGAAACCACATAAAAAATAATACGTGCCAAAAACTCGCGAATCCTAATTTTTGACTTATGGGGTTTTTTTTGGAAACCTATATAGCAGACTTATGGGGGTGACATTCAAAAAGTAATTCTGGATTTGTATTCTACGGTTAATTGTGCAGAGAGACTGTCGGTCAACGCGATACACCAAATATTGACGATTCTAAATAAAATGTACCAATACTTCTTTTTTTCTTATGGAAAATATATGTTAAACTTCATGGGGCTTGCCGGACCTCTGAATATCTTTTTTTTTCAATGCATTTAATTTTTTTGTGGATTTTAACAAATTTGGTAGAAGATATGCCTGAAAATTGCAGAAAAAAAAAAATTCCCCATGCTTTTTTGGACCACCCTAGTATGCAATCATATTGTAATGAAAATATATGTACTATTCATAAAATCCACGATCTGCGCCTGAATATTTGACGAATTTTCTACGTAACTTGTGAATTAGTACGTATAAAAAAAGTTCTTTGTTCATTGTTCTAATAGGGATGAAAACTTTCTGTTGAGAGTTAAAACCCTAAAATTACATTAAAAAATTTTTCTTCGGCTTTCGCGTCGTAGATATATTTAAAAATCACTGAAAGCGCACACTTCTTATTTGAAGACCAAACATTTTTTTTATGAGATCTACATACATTTTTCTGAAAATTTTACCATGCAATGTAAGATATATGCTGCCATGAATGTATTTCCAAAATATTGCAAAAATAATATATAAATAATGTTGACATTAAAGTAATTTTTATTGACTTTGAGTCACACACAGAAAAAAAGGATTACTTGTACCAAGTGAATTTTACTTGGCTGTAATAAGTGAAAGTCCTGTTTATTTTCAAAGAAATATTTTTTTGATGCAAATAAATATATGCACTATGAATGAAAAAGAGAATTTCTTTCAGCCAGACAAATGTTAATAGGATTAAGTTAACATTGTTTCCTTCTAAAATACGACCTATTGGTCGGAGGAAAATATTTCTTTAAATCAAAGAAATATTAATTAAAGACAAAAATATACATTTTAAACCAAATAAATGACTCATTGTTCCAAATGAATGTGCCATGAATGGGAATGAATATTTCTTTGAAATGAGAATATGTGAATTATACCATTAAGCCATTTTCCCTTTCAGGGTAGGCGTGACACTACCCGATTCGGGTAGCGTTTCTAGGTGGATAGTTTTCTTGTAGTTATAAATAACTACAAATTTGGGCTGACCACACCCATAATATGCCAATAGCACACAGTATTCTCGAATGGTCACCCATCCAAGTACTAATCGCGCCCAACGCTGCTTAACTTCAGTGATCTGACGAGAACTGGTTTTTTCAGCGTGGCATGGCCGTTGAAATGATGGAAAGAAATATATTTTAAAGTCAAGCAAATATTTTATAGGCTCAAAAACTATTTCTTCGCATCAAATTTTTGAGTATTTGAAGCAAAAAAATATCCCACTGATTCTAACAAATATTTCTTTGATCTAAACCATGCGCGAGTGCAATAAAGTAGTTCGAACTTCAACTGTAGGACAGCAGGAATCGAACTTGGGTACGTCCAGTGACAAGTGCACAGCGATGACCACGGCGCTGTCGCAACATGGAAATTATAAGGCGGAAAGCCGTATTTAACCCTCACCATAAATGCCAAAGAAATATTTCTTCAAATCAAAAACATGGATATTGAATTTAACAACATATTTCTTTGATATAAAGAAGTATTCAATTGAAGCAAATTATGCCAAATTATTAAATGCTTGATTAAAAAAAAAATTACTTCATTGAAATAAATGTTTATTTGTTATGAATAATTTAATTCTAGTAAGCAAATGAAATATTTCCTTCAACTGAAGAAATAAATATTTATGTAAACACAATATCTTGTTCATCTAAATAAATGCTTCATTGGTTAAATGCATGACCTCTTTGTAACAAATAAATATATTTTTAATTTAATTAATATTATTTTGAATTAAATCTTTATTACTTTGCTTTAAATAAACTTAAATACTGGATACAAGTATGCACAATTGATTTATTCAAATGCGTCCGAAACAATTCAAAGAATCGAACTCATTGAATCAAATAAATATTTCTTTGAACGACTAATCAGATTTCAACGAATCAAGACCTTTGGAATCAAAGAAATAGTTTTCTTGAATATAAGAAATATGTGTTTGAATCAACAAAATATAGCCAAAGAATTCATTTCTTTAGATCAACAAAAGATATGTGTCTGGTTGAAATAAAAATTACTACTATTAAAGAATATTTTCTTGATGCTAAGAAATAAGATTCAAGTAAATGCATTTTCTTGGTTCCAAAAATTCTTTTTTTCAGCTTACCTGAAAGGGACATATTGTTTTTTATTGAACGATAAAATGAATTTTGAGTAACTATATAATGTGAAAATATTATCTAGTACACTTGCATTTGTGTGAGTATAGTGAATCACTAAAAAAAATTATTTCGTCTAAGCGTCCATAAATTTTTTTTTTTTTAATTTTAAATTTAATTATACAGACTTAAATTTAGGTGAAATATAAAAAAATTTCACTGCATTCAAACACACAGAAAATTCTGTTTATCGTGAAATAAAAAACAACATTTCACTTTTAGATATTTTCTTGTAGTTCAAAATCAATCAAAAATATTTTAATATTAACCTTCTTCTTATAATATTGTTGCGATCAATTAAAAATACATTCCTGATAGCATATTGTATTTCATGGTCTAATAGTCGAGAAAATTGATAGCAAAAAAGTAGATTTTTTTAGATTTTTATCAATTTCAAGGTCGTTTAGGTAGATTAAAAAATATTTCAATGTCATTATTGCTATACAAGTATCAATTCACTTGTTCTGAAATATTTTTTTCTGGTAACTCAGATCTCATAAAAAATGTGTTGGTCTTCAAAAAAGATGAAGTGTGTCGCTTTTGGTGCTTCGACTTGACTAACTTATACGATGCAGGGACAGAATAATTCTTTTTTAATGAAAATTCAGGGCACTGTTTTTGACTCCCAGCAGAAAGTTCTCATACCTATGAGAAATACAAATGAAGAACTTTTTTCGTCACGCCCTATTGTTAACACTAGCAAATTCGAGTGGATTCAGTTGAACTCAAATATATTCAAACGAATTCAACTGAATACTAATTATATTAAAGAAAATTGGAGATTAATTTTAAGGAATTTAAGGAATTCCTCCCTCTCCCTCTCCCTCTCCCTCTCCCTCTCCCTCTCCCTCTCCCTCTCCCTCTCCCTCTCCCTCTC
>CAKNYM010052597.1:277718-301736 GCA_932195095.1 Andricus curvator
TACACCTTTCCGGAAGTGTTTATGTCGCGGCCGAGATAAAGAATATATCGATTTACTTCTCCCTCTCCCTCTCCCTCTCCCTCTCCCTCACCCTCTCCAGTGCTCCGAAATATACATCTCAAGTGCCAGGCGTACCTATCGCACAATAAATAACGTCCTACTCTGTAACAGGCAAAATGATCCTCACCCACTATGCCATTCGGCAGCCTCCCTAGCAGGCCGCATATGGAGAATACGGCCAGGCTAGGGTGGACGGAGCGATCCCTCTGATGTCATCAGTTAATGCACAGATTCGAAGCACAATCCTGGTGTTTTATGTAAGTGTATATCTTAGGCTGGTTCAAAAAAATCGACCTTTTTTTTTCAAAACCCCCACATAAACACTTCCGGAAAGGTGTAAAAAAACGCCTTTTAAAAGCAGAGCTCTTAATATTAATATTTAGAGGTACCTCATCGCGAATGTCTATTTCCCATTTAAATAGCATGTGAAATTTTTTTTTTTAATTTGGAATTTTTTAACTTTCCAACGGCTTAATGAATTGCTAAGCCCATAAAATATTCTTGTAGGGAATTCGACGCTCTACAACAAAGGTCTTATGATTTTTTCATAAATTCACTCCTTCAAAAGTTATTTAAGGTTAAAGTTGAACACATAATAAATTTATCGTTTTTTTCTTAATTTTTGGAACATTTTTGAAATTATGACTAATTATCGTAATATTTTTTTCAGAAATTTTATAGTTCATAATTTTCTTCAAAAAAAAAGATCGTTTAACAATTTTTAAATCGAAAAGCTCAGTATCTCTATGTATTACCTGCTTATTTCTTATTAAAATAGTAGTTTTCATCTATTAAGTATCAAGATAATTCAGATACTAATAAAAAGACGCCACTTTTAGAAACATACTGATTTTTATTAAGTATAGTATAAAAATAAAATTCAATATAAACAATTTTGAATATTAATACTAAAACAACATTATTTATAAGTTTTAGCGTTAAAATTATCATTACGAACATCAACTCTTATTTTAATGTTTTCTTGTTACAATATGGAAATTGTCGACGATGTTCTTGCACAACTTGTAGAAGATATTGAAGTTGGTCCTCGTTTTTTGTTAAGCAGTTATTGTATTCATCAATTAATGCAATACCGCATTCTGCTACATCATTTACTACCGCAAGGTCTTTAAAAAATTCTACGATTTCTCGGTAAGAAGAATAAAAGACAAATTTTCAAACAATGTTAAACTTGATAATGTGATGATTTGAGTTAGATCATTGTTTTTTTAGAGAAAATTTTAAACTATGAAATTTTCAAAAAAACTATTACGATAATTAGTGATAAATTTCAAATTTTTGCCAAAAATTAAGAAAAAAAACGATAAATTTATTATGTGTTCAAATTTAACCTTAAATAACTTTTGAAGGAGTAAATTTATGAAAAAATCATAGGAGACCTTTTTTGTAGAGCGCCGAATTCCCAACAAGAATATGTTATGGTCTTAGCAATTCATTAAGCCGTTAAAGAGTTACACAACTCCAGTTAAAAAAAATCTGCCCGCTTCGCGGGCACATTCTCATCGCGCGCTTCGCGCGCGGCTCGCTTCGCTCGCAAGTTTGAGCGCGCCTAGGGCGCGCAACTGTTGAATCTCGCGCTTCGCGCTCGATCATATATTTATCTCGCGCTCGATTATGTATTCACCTCGCGCTACGCGCTCGGGCGCATCTACATCGCGCTTTACGCTCGGTTGCTCTAGATTTTTCAACTTCGTGTTCGACTTCGATGAAAAGAAAAAGTTTGTTTGCAAATATTATAAAATTATCAAAACCTCTACATATTAAGTGATTGTTAAATTTGTTTTTATTTTAGACTGAAAAGGAACTTCATTTACTCAAGGTTCTATCGACCTTAAGGAACACATTCTCATCCAGATACTCGCGCTTCGCGCTCGATATTTGATTTGAAAATCATTTGAACCTTGCGTTCCATGCTCGGTTCTGTGCATTTGATTTTTCTATTTTCAATGCTGTTTTTTACGAATAAAACAAAAACTACGCGTCATATCAAAAAGTGAATGATAAGAAATTTGTAGATCTTTTTTGGGTGCACAATTTTGGTGGAATGATCTTTTCTCGTATCTTGCATAGTTTCACAGCAAAATGGAATTTTTGATTATTTTTTTGTGCGATCAAAATTTGAATTTTTTATTTTTCAAAAAATTCAAAAAGTTGTTATGAAAATATTATAGGGCGTTCAAAAAGCAACGTTTTTCTCCTCTTGACTTTTTTTCATATCGTGCGTTTTTCGGCTTAAAATGTACATTTTCGTTTGTTTTTTGGAATTTTGAAAATGCTATAACTCCAGTAATTTTTGTTTTATCACGAAAAGTCATAAGAATATTTTGTTTGTCATTTTGCGTACTACTAATAACCATACATAGAATTTTTAAATCTTCAAAAAAAGTGGTCTCAAAAATTTTCAAAATGTGCTCACTTTTTGAATTTTCATCCAAAATAGCTGGTTAACGAACTCGTTCTCTATTTTTCGGCCATAAAAAAGTCTGCCAAAGCTCAATCAAATCTGATCATTTTTTCGAAAGTTATCGTGGCTACAGACAGACAGACAGACAGACAGACAGACAGACAGACTACAGACAGACAGACACCTTGGTAAAAACCGTTTTTTCTGGCTCAGGGGGTCTCAAAACGTGGAGATTTGATGAAAACCGACTATGTCAAATTTTACATAAAACCAATACCTTCTCATTAGAATGAGAATGTAAAAAAATTCACATGCTATTTAAATGGGAAATAGAAATTCGCGATTAGCGACCTCTAAATATTAATATATTGAGAGCTCTGCTTTTCACAGGCGTCTTTTTACACCTTTCCGGAAGTTTTTATTTGGGGGTTTCGAAAAAAAGTCGATTTTTTTGAACCAGCCTAGTATATATATATATATATATATATATGTATGTATATGTATATGTATATATATATATGTGTGTGTGTATATATATATATATATATATATATATGTATATATATATGTGCGTGTGTGTTCATTACTCGAAATCGACCAGCGACTCGAGCGTTAGTCGCCGTAGGTGCCTCAAGCGCAAGGAGATCGCTGTCTCATTTTCGAGTCTTCGCAAAATCGACTTCGACCTCCAAGGCTAGTCCCCTTGACCTTGGTACGTAACCAGCCGCTTCTGAGGGGACCTACAGCTTAAGGTGGGTCCTCTGAGCCACTGAGGCTCCTTTAAAAAAAATGGTATAAATAAGAAATTGTTCACATATTTATAAATATTTGAAACAAGTGTGAACTTTTTTGATATCAGAAATTTTTTTGAAATGCTGAATATCGTAATACAGTAGCTTAAAAAGTTATTACTTGTTACAAAACAGATTGATTGAAATTTTCATAGAAACTCTGATTTTCTGAAAATAACATTGCAAACTGTACCAACATAAAAAGTTTCACCAAAATTCTTGCACCCATAGGAAACTTCTCAAACATACGAGTAGGAGACTATAATATATTTTTCTAATCTTTATATGTATGTTTTTCAATATTTTATTACCTGTTGGAGATTATTTCTTTCACTTATAAGTGAATTTAACGTTGTTCAAATATCAAACTTATGTATTTTACTCATTTTTTTCATCTGCCACGGGGATAGTGGAGGAGAAATTTTTCATATTATCTATTATATAAAATCAAGTGGCCTACAACGGATGATGCTTATGTAAATCCACAGTTTTTGTCCAATCGGGACCAAATTTTGCACGCATATTCTTTGGGCTCCCGGGCAGGTCGTAAGAGTCACTTTATCGTCAAACATATAGTGATGAATTATTAAAATCTTTTCTGAATCTGAAATTTAAATTCAGATTGGCGCAATTGTTTACTTGTAAAAAAAGTATTATTTCAAGACTTATTTCAGATATTAAAATAATACTCAGATAAACAGTCTTAAGTGGTACTAAATTGATTCCCTTCAGTCTTAAAATGAGATCACTGGTGGGATCCGGGAGTCATAATTTTGTTTTACATTTAGAATAACAGCATGAAGTTATCCCATTCAAAAACAGAACATCGCGAAAATAAAATAATACCTTCAAAAATTATACCGTAAAAAAAGAGATTTCTAATTTACCAGTGCGCTTTTAGTTACTTTGTAGCTAAAAATTAATTGATGCTCACTCATTATGACAATGTCGTAATGTATGTACAATTCAACGCAATGTAGTGAATAGACCCCACTTTTAATTTCGATAAAAAATTTCAGCGGTAAAATTTCAGCTGTAACCACGTCTCACGACTGTGAGATAGGTGGTTGCAGTCTGCGACGAATTCAACACGATGATCCGGCAAAAGTCTCGTGCACCCTGAGGACACTGAGCGACCACCTTCTGCATTTTCCCCGCAAGTGTCTCAGCAGTTTGTTGACACGCAGGGATGCTTTTCAAGCTATTAACCAGTGAAACCTGGGCACCTCCAAAAGCGCCGATGATCAAGACGATTAGCTTAACAGAATATTCCGGGTATAACCGTCGCAACTCCCTCTCTTTCTTTTCTTTCTCCTTGGCTGTGACGTTTTTCTCAACTGGTGCCGAAAATTTGATAACGAACATGTTTCGTTTCTCGAAGTCAAGGAGAACTATGTCAGGCCTCGAGTGCGCAACAAAAACAATTGTCGAGAATATGAAGTTTCAGTATATGCGGCACTTCTAATTTTCGACAATCGACTCTATTTCTCTAAAAGCGTTTAGCGGAGAGGTATTTGGGCTAATGCCGTAAGAGTGACAGAGATGGTAATAAAGAACTCTTAGTGCCGCATTGTGCCTTTGGATGTAGGTCGTTCCCGCATGAGTTGGACAACTAGATAGTACGTGTCCTAGATGCTCGGGGTGTGCATGACACGCTCTGCAGCTATCATCGGGAATTTCTTGGCTCAAAATGTGGCGACGGTATGCCAGAGTGGAAATAACACCGTCCTGACATGCCAAAATGAAGCCCTCCGTGCCCGACTTCAATCCGGGTGATCTAAGGAAAGCAAATGTTAGCTCATACGACATCGACTGATCTTCCACATTTCTGTGGAAGATGCCGTGCATCCTCTTGCCGAGGAGCTGTTCGCGGAAGTTTTTCTCCTGTGCTTTCCTAATCCGGGCCTTCAGGAGTGAGTATTCAAGATGAATAAGATTCGATGCATTTTGCTCACCCCTGATATTGAAGTCAAGGCCGAGTGTTTCAGCAGCCTCCTCCGCTGCTTTGTACAGAAACTCCACTTTGCTCACTTCTTCGTGTTTCCTGACCATTTTAAGAAGAGGGTCTTGTGCATTTGCGACCATATGTGCTGTGCCCAGAATAATCCTGTTGTGAAGACATTCAAGATTCAGTATTCCGCGACCACCTTGACGGCGTGAGATGTAAAGTCGTGGAACAGAAGACTTAAGGTGCATGCTTTTGCTCATGTGCATAACCTTTCGGGACCCGATATCGAGGGATCTGAGCTCGTCCTTCGTCCATGGAACTACTCCAAATGAAGAGAGTGCTACGGGGGCGGCAAGCATGTTCGTTGCAGATACTTTGTTCCTCGCCGACAGTTCGGAAGACCATACCCGTCGGATGAGACGCTTGTATCTGCATCGAAGAGTATCCTTTATAGATGTCACGTCCTGAATGCGGCTTTGTGTCACGCCCAGGCATGTATAGGTCTCTCCAGCGCAAAGGTGTCGTATAGCGCTTCTGTCAACGAGCTCAGGTAGTGATAGGTGGGCATTCCTCCTCAGCTGTCATGAGGGCGTTGCACAGCTCCTTGAAGCTATTTATGTTCTTTGAGCCTTCTTCAAGTGGATGCTGGACTTCATAGACTTCTCTCCAAAATGCTTCAACTTCCTCTGGTTTGGGCCGATGGTCGACAGTAACTGGAGGGTCTTGGAAGAGTGGAGATGGGTCAGACAAAAACTGTTAATTTTCTCTGACCAATCGCATTGACTCCATCTTGATTGGCTCCCCCAACTCTAGGGTAGTCGGCATTGTTGCCCGTCCCATTGTCGGGAGCCCTGCGCGTTCGATTGTTTTGAACCGCACTTCCTACATCTATGTTTGGTGTTGTCATTATTATTCCCACGAGCAGCTAATGAAAAGGGTTCGTCCATCCTTGTAGAGCCCCGCGTGAAAGGATAAGGCTGATACTCTGAGAGGTCGCCCGGTATCCCAGAGTCACCGTATGAGATACCTCACCCAGGTGCCATTCAGCTTTCGGCACGGTTGTTACGCCTTCGCTTAGGAGTTATTCCTTCGGGACCATCCCAGACAATTGTCCACGACTGCTTATTAATTATTGTAACCATATTCAGCAGAAACCCTTGGTACAGGGACCCTCTATCCGCAACCCGAGGACGCGTTCGGTGGCTTTTTCATAGGCCCTTCGGTTCAATTCCCAAGGAATCAAAACCGAATACATATCCGAATTCGTTGCATTGGAGAGTTAGCACAATGCAACGTGGCTGACTGCAACAGCTGGAGCTCTCGGGCGATGAAGGTCATATATATATATATATATATATATATATACATACATACATACATACATTATATATATACATATATATATATATATATTCACATAATTATGTATGTATATATACATACATACACATATATATATATATATATATATATATATATACCCAAAATATTCGGTACAAGTAATTGTCCTTGTGATAGGTGCTCTCGGAGGTGCGAAACTATTACTGGTTCGTAACCTTAAAGCCATACCTGCGTGCCAAAAATATGCCAAGGCACTTGCGAGATGGATGCGGAAAGCTGTCATCCTTGGGTCGCTTCGTGTCCTCAAGACACACGAGGGTTTCGCCGGCCAGTCGTTGTGATTTCGTCGTTGCCTATGACCACCCATCTCACGGTTGAGAGACGTGGCCGTGGGTGTGATTTACCGCGGTGCTACTGGGGGCTATTGACATTTTTTGGATGGCAGTTGCTCTTAGTGGGACCCTGTGGTGGTTGTTTAACCGGATCGACTCAGGGATGACGTGCTAGACTGCTACGATGTCAGCATTATCCCTGTTCGCGGAGGCTTTATGGCGCGTATGCACACTCTGTGGTGCCAGAAACACCCAGAGCTTCAGCATGTTTCGCATCAGTCTTTGCGAAATCAAGCCGACTACCTCCGGGAAAATGGATATGTACGCAGAGCGCTTCCCCAACCGCTGCTTTATCAAGCTGCAGACGAAGATGAGGAAGCGACATTGAGACCAACCGCAGAAAGCAGGCACCTTCTGATAGATGATCGCAATTTCATTACTAGAAGGAACATTAACATGGAAGTTCATCCTAAGCCCCATGATCTGGCTGAAATGGATGCCTTCCTTCGTGGAGATATCTCGCAAGAGTCCGACCTCTGGACCATCAATTGCTCAATTTATGGTGCTGCGAGAACGTTGGCTGATTCAAATCGAAGGCTGAATCCAACGATGGATCAAAAGACCAAAAGACGCTTACATCAACTGAACAAGAAGATTGGATGGGCAAGACAGAATGCGTCCAGTGTTCAATGTGTGATTGACTACATAACATCTGGTAGACCGTTTACGGAAATGGTTCGAAAGTTCGCCCAAGGACTAAGGATCTTGAATCACACACTAAACAAGTCAAAGCTGCTGACAATCAAGCAGCATATTGTTGAAAAATACGGCTGTTATCTGACGCAAGGAGGAGAATACAGAAGAGGGAGAGATGGATCAGGGAGAATCAACAGTTTCTCGCTGACCCATCGCGCCTCTTCAGCGATCTCCCTGTTTCTGTCAAAAATCCACCCAAGCCCAAGGAGGTAGAGACTTTTTGGAGAGAGGTGTACAAGATCCCGAAAACACTAGAGTTGAAAGAAGATACTGAAAATATCATCCGCTTCAAGGAGTTTTGCGACAACCTCATAAAATCTGAGGAGGAATGTCCATCAATCACTGCCGAAGAGGTGAAAAAAGCACTTAGAGGCACGAAGAACTTTTCCGCTGCTGGACCGGATTGTATCAAGAACTTTTGGTGGAAGAAGTTTACTTTTACACACCAACATTTGGCCCGCATATTCACCTCATGTTTAAAGTCGGAGACGCCCATTCCGCAGTGGCTGGTGTTAGGACGCACTATACTCCTGCCAAAAAAGGCAACTTGTCCACCCCAGAGAATTACAGGCCAATAACTTGTTTGAACACGCTGTATAAGATCTTTACAGCTGTCCTCAACAACAGGATTGTTCGACGAATTGAGCCTGTATGGCGAGAGATGTACGAACAACGTGGCTCGAAAAAAGGTGTAGCAGGCTGTCGAGAGAACCTGCTAATTGACAGGTGTGTCTGTAAAGACGCTGCAGCCCATCAGAGCGTCCTGTCAATGGCCTGGATTGACTACCGAAAAGCCTTCGATTCAACCTCTCATAGACTTATCATCTGTCTGTTGGAAAGCTTGAAGGTACATCCACACATAGTGAGATGCATAGAGAGATTGATGCCTCTTTGGAAAACTAGATTTACTATCTCATCTAGAAATTATCTTGTGACAACGAACAACGTCACCTTCCAGAGGGGCGTCTTTCAAGGTGATACCATGAGCCCTTTGCTTTTTTGCATCACACTTTTGCCTCTATCTCTCGCACTACGAAATTCTCCTGGATACCTCTGTGGCGACACTAATCAGCGCGAGCATAAGGTCACCCATGTATTTTATATGGATGACCTGAAGATCTATGCCTCTGGTAGAAGCAAACTTCAAACTGCTATAACTATTGTCAAGAACTACACAGGAGAGATTGGGATGGACTTTGGCTTGGACAAGTGTGCCAAAATTTATCTGAAGAAAGGAAAGATTACTGGCGTTCCCAAGGACCCTGAGCTTGTGGATATAAGTGTTATCAGACATCTTAATACTGGAGAGACCTATACATACCTGGGCGTGCCTCAAAACCGCATTCAGGACGTAAAATCAGTGAAGGAGTCTCTCCGAAGCAGATACAAGCATCTTCTTCGACAGATTTGGTCTTCCAATCTTTCGGCGTTGAACAAGGTATCTGCGACTAACATGCTTGCCGTCCCGGTTCTACTCTACTCATTTGGGGTAGTTCAATGGACGAAGAACGAGCTTAAAGCCCTTGATGTCATTACACGTAAGATCATGCATATGCATAAAAGCTTGCATATCAATTCGTTAGTTCCGCGATTGTATATTTCACGCCGTCAAGGCGGCTGCGGACTTCTGAATCTCCAGTGTCATCATAACCGGATTGTTCTAAGTACAGCTTACATCGTTGCGAATGGCAGAGATCCTCTCCTAAAGATGGTCAGGAACCACGAGATGATTGGCGAAGGAGCGTTCCTTTACAAAGCCGCGGAGCAAGCGGCCGAGACCCTTGGCCTGAATTTTAACATGAGAAGTGAGGAAAGTGCATTACTTCATCTAGATGCTTCACTTCTAAAAACCAAAGTGAAGAAAGCAGAGGTTGAAAATTTTCAACAAGAGCTATTCGACAAGAAAATGCACGGAAACTTTCACAGAAATGTAGAAAAACAGTCCTTGTCGAAGGAGCAAACTTTTGCTTTCCTCAAATCATCAAGGCCTAATTCAGGTACAGAGGGTTATATTTTCGCATTCCAATACGGTGTCAGTTCCACCTTAGCATACCGTGAGCGCATTTTATGTCAAGAAGTTCCCAGTGATAGATGCAGAGCGTGTCATGCACACGCTGAGTACCTAGAACACATACTATCACGGTGTCCGACCCACGCGGGAACGTCGTATATCTATAGACAAAATGCGGCCCTAAGATTGCTTTATTACCATCTTTGTCGCTCTTTCGGTGTTGGCCGCGACCCTGCCCTGCCGAACGCTCCAAAGTTGATAGAGTCGATTGTCCGAAACGAGAAGTGCCAAATTTTCTGGAACTACGATTTTCGGGCAGCAGTCTCCGTTGCGCACTCGAGGCCTGACATTGTTCTCCAAGACTTCGAGAAACGAACTATATTCGTGATCGAATTCTCGGCTCCGTCCGAATATAACATCACTGCAAAGGAGAAAGAAAAAGAGGAGAGGTACCAAGACCTTAAAAGAGAGCTACAACGACTGTACCCAAAATATTCGGTACAAATAATTGTCCTTGTGATAGGTGCTCTCGGAGGTGCGAAACTATCACTGGTTCGTAACCTTAAAGCCATACCCGCGTGCCAAAAATATGCCAAGACACTTGCGAGATGGATGCAGAAAGCTGTCATCCTTGGGTCGCTTCATGTCCTCAAGACACACGAGGGTTTCGCCGGTCTGTCGATGTGATTTTGTCGTTGCCTATGACCACCCATCTCACGGTTGTGAGACGTGGCCATAGGTGTGATTTACCGCGGTGCTACTGGGGGCTATTGACATTTTGTTGGATGGCAGTTGCTCTTAGTGGGACCCTGCGGTGGTTGTTTAACTTTTTTTTAAATTATATATATATATATATATAAAATTGAAGAATAGGGTTACCCAGTGGGCACGAAATTTAAGAACGTAATTGGAACATTCTAAAAACGTTCCTTGGACGTACAAATCAAAAGACGTTATTTGAACTTTTTAAAAACTGTCCTAAGTCAGACCAAATAATGTTCTGAAAACGTTTCATGTTCCAAATACGTCCTTAAAACGTCTCTGGAACATTGTATGTTTAAGGAACGTTATTCGGACTGACTTAGAACGTTTTTCAGCCGTTCTAATAACGTTCTTTAACGTTTGTGCCCACTGGGTAAACAACCACTGCAGGGTCCCACCGGGAGCAACGACCGTGAGATGGGTGGTCACAAGGCACGATGAAATCACAACGACAGGTTAGCGAAACCGTGATAGACACCGTGATAGTATGTGTTCTAGGTACTCAGCGTGTGCATGAAACGCTCTGCACCTATCGCTGGGAACTTCTCCACATAAAATGCGATCACGGTATACTAAGGTGCAAATCACACAGTCCTGGCATGCGAAAATGAAACCCTGTGTACCTGAATGAAGTCCTGATGATCTGAGGAAAACAAAAGTTTGCTCCTTCGACAAGGACTGTTTTTCAACATTTCTGTGAAAGTTTCCGTGCATTTTCTTGTCGAGTAGCTGTTGGCGGAATTTTTCAACCTCTGCGTTCTTTACTTCGGCTTTTGGAAGTGAAGCATCTAGATGTGGTCATGCACTTTCCTCACTCCTGATGTTAAAATTCAGGCCAAGATTCTTGGCCGCCTGCTCCGCGGCTTTGTAAAGGAAGACTCCTTTGCCAGCAATCATCTTGCGTTTTCTGACTATTTTTAGGAAAGGATTTCTACCATTTGTAACGATGTAAGCTGTACTTGGAACAATTCGGTTATGAAGACCTTGGAGATTCAGAAGTCCGCGTCCGCCTTGTCGGCATGAGATGTATAATTGCCAAACGGACAAATTGATATGCAAGCTCTTATGCATATGCATGATTTTACGTGTGGCGCGCGCGATATCAAGGGCCGTAAGTAGAGTAGAACCGGAACCGTTGATCAAGATCAGTCACTATATGAACACTATATTAAAAATAAGTTTTCTTGAATCCTCCAAATATTTTAAATCTACATAAAGTTGAAAAACATGGATCCAAAAACCATGGCTGGAGAGGAAGTGGTGAACAGTGGAATAGCAGACAAATTTCCGAAAGCTAATAACGTCAAGGAATATCAAGGCAATTTATTAAACGTAGTCGACTGCATCTCAAAAAAACATTATCGCTGGGAAACAGGTAATAGTCACATGTATTTTTTCTGTACTTCAGTGAAAACTGAACAGCAGAATTGTACATATTTACTCAGAAAAAAAATATGTCTGCGGTTGGACACTTAAAAATATTCCCGAGAATAAGAGATTTCATACGCATTTACATGAGAGGTTTTTCATTTGAATACTCACATAAAAGTGATAATCGGTGTTTCAGTGGTATAATTATATTATTATTTATTATTTTCAATTTATATTGTTTCAGAAAGAACCTATTAAATAAGCATACACTTGGTAGTTCAACATTTACTTGTGGATGATAGAACCTTTTTAAATATCTCGACCTTTTTGTCTATGGTTTTAATAATTTACTTATCTTTATTACTGGACTTATAACTCAATTTTACTTATCTTGCACGTAGATTACACATGAGATTGAAGATTCAATTAACTTTCAGTACTAATCGAAGTTAATACTAGTTTTATGTGTTTTTTCACAAGAAGTTATAAGTCAAATATTTTTCTGACACAACAGCTTGAAAAAAAGTAATTTAAATATAAAATTTAGGTTCTTGCTTTATTATTTCTTTTAATAGTTATTTTGAATGGAAATTAAAAATCACAAATAAAATTACCTCTTACTGTGGTGGCCCAAGCTGTTTCCCGTTTTTACAGCCTAACTCCTCGCTACAACTATAAAAGTGATTTCTTTTCTCAGGAAAGTAACCTAAATCTTTAAAAAATTTCAATAGGCTATTTTTACCTAACATAGGTGTACTGTCCTTAAAAATATAAACATTTAATTTGAAATCATAAAATTCCGAACGCTTAGTTTAGAATAAATTGCTCATTCTTAAAGCCATTACAATATGCTCTTGAGAACATTCCAATACTCTTCAATTCTCACTACAATTAAAAATGGTAAAATTTAGTACAGTTTATATTTATTTTTCAGGTATAAATTAGTCAATAAAACGTTTAAATCTGATTTTTACATACATTCCACGTCCGATAGAAGGACGCCCGGTTTACGATATTCCTAGAGCTGCTGGCCCAGACAGTTTCGTAGCTCGCGGGGCGAGACACGATTGCCACTCATGTGTGAAACACAGAGAGCGTGGGATGAAGGAATAGTGCGCGAGTACTCACATGCATTTATTGCGTAACCTTAGACAAATTTTCACACGTCCCTGACTCTTTACGTTTGGAGGCGCCCGCTCGATTACATGAGAAATCGGCCAAATTAGACAAATATGCGTATCCAAAAATTTGAAGGTGATTCTTAAGTTGTTTATTTTGCTGATTTCAAATCTCGAATCAAAATTTTGAAAAAACAAAATGGCGGACAGGAATTGACTATTTACGTTACTAAAATATATCCGATTTTTGTAAAAAAAACTATAAATGTACGGTTGTGAAGACATTTACTTCAAATCTAAAATCTAAATTTTTTGAAAACAAAATAGCGGACCGGAACTGACTATTTACGTTACTAAAATGCACCCGAGTTCTGTGTGAATCAGTATGTTTATAGTTTTGGAGTGACTTATTCAAAATATCAACTTGAAATTTTTTTTAAATAAAATGGTGGACCGGAAGTGACTATTTAATTACTAAAATGCATCCGATTTTTGTGAAAATCGGACAAATTTACGGTTTTGCGGCGACTTTTTTTAAATCTTAAAACAAAATTTTGAAAAAACAAAATGGCGGACACAAAGTATTCTTTTACACTACTTACAAGGACCTTTTTTTATTAGAAATCAATATTTGGGTATTTGAAAAGTTGTTTATCCAAAAGCTTGAATGAGAGGTTGGAAAAATAGAAATGTTTTGCCTGAAGTGAATGTGAAATTTGAGATAATTTTGGAAAATTTCGTTATAATACATTCAATACTAATTTTATTCTTTATAAAATCAAAATAACAGTAACAAATTATTAATCAGTTAATCAGATGATTAATTAATCATCGTCGTGCTCGGAAGAAATAGCGGATTCTGATTCGTCAGTAGAGTATTCCATCGATTCATTTAAGCCATACTTCTCGGGAGAACTATCAATGGAGAGCAAAAGTTGCAAGACTTGTGGTGATAAAGTTTTCCCTTCTTTCGGATACTTTCGAAATTAATACTCCTGATATTAATTATTAATAACGTTGGCAACGCTGGTATAGTAACACCCGCTTGGGACTGTGCGCGTGAAAACACGTGCCGAGCGTGACACATGTGATTTTCGGTTCCCAAAGCCAGGTCTGCTGCATTCCACAGCAAATTTGTATCGATTACGAAACTTAGTAGCATTTTGAATACTCTGCAATGTACAAAAATCTGGGATCTCCTGGGATCATAAATATTTTTTTTTAGGTTATTAAATTCACACGCTTGCTTGAAATGTACACATTCAACACTCTTTTCAACACAAAATGTAACAAGTATTTAGAAAAAATTTCATAGAAAATTAATCTATGTACCTTTACTATTGTTCGCCATTAAACCGTTTTAAAATCGGCAGCGTGAAACAGAAAATATTTAACTTCGCGTGAGTCGCATACTTCGATACACGAAATCGTTGCGCACCTCACTCGAAAAAGCTTAGGTTCGGACTGTCGTCAGTTGAACAGTTCGAAGCCTAGAAACCGGGCCTTCTAGAATAGAGTGTAGAAAAACCTATTGTATGAAATTTTATACATGAAAATTGAAAATTTTAAAATTCATTTTCTGGGGTTTAGCCGATTTTTTATGTAATTCAACCCACTGTGCGCCCTATTGAGGATCAAGGCCATTGCGAGCCATCCCCAAAACTGTCCTTATACCGGACATGGAGTGTGCTGTTTTTATGTGTTAGTATTTTTAGAATTCATTTATCAAGTTACGTTACATATTGTGCAAACTATTCTGTTATTTTTCCTCATAGAAACTGCATTGTTTTGGTGACCATTTTAAAAATTCCAAAATATATTTATTTAAATCTATGTCTATATAATGTTTTAAACAATGTTGAAATAATTGCGTACATAAATGAATGTAGATATGACAAACTTTTGTTGTAAACACTACCTATGTAGTTTCCATTACTCACTGTAGATGCATATGTTTTCTCTGTAGGTAACTGATGAGTGAATTTATTCTCAACTATAATCTTAAAACCCAAGAAGTTTTCAAAATATTAATTTGATCATTTTTCTCTCACTTTTGTAATCTTTTAAAACTCTGTTTTTGACAATGATGCATTTAAGTAAGACAAGCGATTCACATGCGCGATATTTGTTCAAAATTCGTGACTCGTTTTTGATTTTACATTTTCGCTTATGTGAACCAAAATCTTAAAATATAAGGCAATTTGACATAGCAAAAACGTACGGTATTTTAATAAATGTTGAGAAATGTGGAATCCTGGTCCCAAGAACTCTTTTTTCTTATTACAAAATATTTTGTTTAACTGAAATGTTTTTGACATTTACAAAATGTCCAGATTTTCAAGAAAACTTTCAGTATTACAATGAGAAACAAATGAAGGATTCAAGCGATATCAGGCCCTATATTGAAGAAATTATTGTCTTGTAGTGCAAACTGTATAGTATAATTTTTTAACTATATTAGCTTTCAGACGCAAAACTTTAAATTCTTAATTGTTTTATTCCTAAAACCATTGATAAAACATTTTTGATTGGATTTTTTTTAACGTGGATGAATTATTGTTTTATTTTTCAAATGAAAGAATGTTTTTTTAATAACTGACACATCGATATACGTTCATGTATTTCAGTGCCATGTTTCGTTTTCGGAACACCTAAGTGACCTCCCATCTCTAATTTGACAGTTGACAAACGAGCTGATAAAAGTTCAAACTACTGGCAAATGCAGTGTCATATTAAATAATAATATAATATAACGATATAAAGTTAACTTAATGCATGCTCTAAGTGAAGGTTATATTAGTAATATATATCTGATTTTTCACGGTGGTTTAATTTTTAACGTGATTTTTCAGAAGAGATTCTTAAATAAGTGCACCATGTTTCAAGTTATCCTTTAAATTGTATAGAATTTATTATACTTGAAGGTAGGGTAAAGCGCACGCATTGAAGCGCTTCTGGTATTTACTATTCAAAATATTCGACAGCCTGAAATTCTTAATGGATTTAGAAGTTTTTTAAAAACTGATCAGCATTGAATTTCTAAGAAGAATTCAGAAGCCGATTTTCTAATTTATGTTTATGTTCAACAACATATAAACATACAGCGGGAAAATTTCCATTTCAAAAATATGGTTTTGTTAATCGCTGAACGAATTACAATCAAAGTCGGACTTAGGGCCGCTGGATATATCCCTTCCGAGAATTGACGCCGCGTCGCGGGTATGGATGAGAGGAGCTGCAGGGGGAATGCGATGCTCACTCAGGCGTGACAAAACAGGAGCGTTGCGGTACGGCGCTGTACCCTAACGTAACCTGGCCGTAACCCTAGCCTACATAGGTAACTGCATCATGACTTTGCGCCAGTTCACTCGAGGCGGGAAGCACACACGTTTACATAGCGAATAAGCACGATGGCGAGCGCGCGTCGGCCAGCAGAGGGTCTCTGATGCCATAAGCAAACTGAAGCCGATGGGACTGATGGGATTATTTCGTGCGATCGAATGCGCCTGTAGGGTACCTCTTTGACCTTGACAACAGCGCCATCTGATACGCGAACTATTGGGTATCGCGAAGTTATTGGAGCTATGTTAATGAAAAAGAGCAGTGAATATCAATTAATGTCAATCAAAAATGTTATTCTGCGGTTTAAAATTAATTATTCACTTTAAGCTTTCTTGTTAATATATAATTGCAATTCAAATTTCTTCTGAATTGTTGGCGCTATCGTAGCTACCTAATAGGCTCTACGATTCGACAAAGCAAAACAAAGAAGAAGAAGAAGTATTGTATAGGCAGAGAGGCAGAGAGAGAGTATGATCGTTTCGACACAAAAAGTAAGACCTGTCATTGGAACACAATCGGATCGTCTCTGTCTATCTCACACCGTGAAAAGAGAGGTCCGATCGATTTCCAGCATCGGAGTCCCACTGCAGTCATGTGTAATGTCAAACTGTCAAGTACTGACGTGAGAATTATGAAAACTGTGTTTTTTCGTGTACAGTAATTCAATATTTCTAAAAATGATTTTCTGTCTAATTACTACTTCGTATGTATGATTATGAAACTGCGTTATGCGCATTATGCGCTATAGGCTAAAGTGCGTGCTTCCCACTTGAAGAGTTGACGTGAGGTGTTTTGCTTATGCATACATAGTGGCAAAAAAAGTGATGTGCTTTTGGATGCTGATTTTGGTTTAATTGGTTTAATTAAGTGAGCGACAGAGTATCTGGACCGATTATTCAAGAGAAAGCTCTCCTTTTAAATAAGGTGCTCAACGGCCCGCAAACGTTTAAAGTACGCAGGCAGGAAAAACATTCATTTTAACGTGTAAAAGCAAACTTTCTTCCTCATTTCCGTGAAATATTTAGTTTGCCCTTGTCTCCGTATTAGAAAAACAATTTTCAAACTATTTTTACCACGCAGTAAAATCCATTTTATAAAGCTATAAACAATTTTTTTAACTTCGAACGCCGATGGGCAGAACAATAGACAAATGAAGTTGTTAATATTGGGATGAGAGCATGTTCTAAAAAAACTATTTTTCACAGAAGAATCTAATTTTTCAGTTGGTTAAACTTTTTTTTTAATCTGTGATTTACATGAAAACTGAATACGTTATTCGATTCTACGGAAAAAAATTACACAGAGAATTAGACGATTTTTGTCTCAACCCAATTTGTTTTGAATGATGAATAAATCCTGAAGTAGGTATCGTATTATGCATATGTTTATTTATGAAAACCCAATTTCAATAACTACAGTCGGAGGCTTCTTATTAATTTCTTGGGTTTCTGATTGCAGTCAACTGAATTCTGAAATTTGAATATTTGCATTCCGATCATTTATGATGGAAGGTATCAGATTCATGTGGATTTGGACATATATCATATACAAACATGAAAAAATATATTACTATATCTAATAAATATATATGCTTGTTACGATAAATAGTCCAGGGACCAAAATATTACTTTCAGGAAGATCTAGAAAATTGCTCTTAACCATTTTTATTACAGGGATCATGGTTTTGATTCTAAACGTGGAAAATGCCATAAGAAAATAAGAGATTGAAACTTTTTATCACAAAAAAAAACCTCTCCTAAAATCAAAATTGGTTTTTTCAAAAAAGGGCTCGATCGATTTTTTTCATTTATCACTTAAAATATTCAGGCTACATCAAAGAATTAAATCCTGCAAAGAACTTGCTTTCAGTAAGAAGTTTAGGCTGAGGTTGGTTGAGGCTCACCGTGACTGAATATAAAAAATATTGTAGAAGCAAAAAAAGCAGATTTTTTTTTATTCTGAAATTATTGAGCCCAAACTTCATATGGTATGGATGTTATTGCTTGATTTCTTAATAATATCATTTGTACCAGGTTGAATATTAGGTTCGCCAACTCTTCAGCAACGTTTGAAAAAGGATTTTAAATCAATTTCTCGGTCTACGGCATCTCTATAGAGAATCGGTCAATTCCGCAAAAAATGGTCAAGAATGCAATCGATTCCGAAAATTTGGACCAACTACGATCATTTACAGATCTTTTTGGATGCTTGAAGTTCTGAAAAAAGAACATAACCGGGTTTCAAACAGTGATGCTGAAACGTGCACCCTAATTTATTTTAGTGCGTGAAACATATTGCTCATTGGTCATTTCTTACGAAACTATCAGTAAGCGGGGGCCATTTTAACGCATACTGCTATAAGTATTAAATAACTACTAAAATAGAGGAGCAGCGGGTAATGCGGCGTACATATGTAACATATATTATTCAATAGTGGAAAAATATAATCAATATAAGGATGGTAAAATATTAAGCACGTAGATCAATACCTCAGGTTTGCTTCATTTATAGCAAGAATTTAATCTACGTAAATTAAAACGCTTAATTTCTGATTCTTCATAAAAAGTGTCTGTACGTCAAGTTACCCAACTCGTAGTTTTTTTCATTATTTCAATTCGAAAATAGTTTTCTAACAATCAAACACATTATTGCGGTAACACGAAGTATCTATATATTCAGGAGCAGCTATTTCAAAAAATGGAGAGGTTATGTTACGCGTATGAATAGAAACCAAAGCTATAAAGATACATTTTTTAGAATTTTGGTACTTTAGCATCAAAATGTCTGTCGCGCAGTATTACCCGCTTTCGCATAGTATACAATAAAAACTTTTATATAGATGTTAACAAGCTTTACCTATTTGTGAAACATGTGTATCCTTTGTATTGGCACAAGATCAATTTTTAAATAGGTTTTTTTTACATTTGGAGGAAAATACTATGAGTTTTATTAGTTTTGTCGCAGCTATCATAATAGACGAGAAACATAAAAAATGAAATTCTCGTCATAAAATTTGAACAGTTACGTTCAATAACAGAATTTCTGTATCATTTGTCATTGCATTTATAAATACGTATGCTTACCCTATCCCTGCTAACTATCTGCTCCCCTGTTAAAGGAAAGTTCTGATAATGAATTAGAAAAACCATGTACAGTTAGGTTGGCTATGTTTCAAGAGTCCAAAACTACAAATTCGATTTTGTAAGAACATCTTAATTTCTTCAAAGGTGTACAAAAAAAACAGGCTGATGAAGATTTGTTTTCAAGAGAATGAAGTTGAAATTTTTCTCCATAACAAAAGAAGATGCAATAAACTAACATCTGTATCACTCCTGTTTTCTCGAGAGATTTGAACAAGTTGAAGGTGATTTTTTTTAATCAAAGAAAGTCTACCCTGAAATAAGCGTCAACTTCAAACCTTGATTTTTCTGCATTGGTCGCTGTTTTGAGTTTCCAATATCATCCAATAGAAATCTCATAATACACATCGGGTTGACCTCAAATAGAGATTCTACATCGCTGAAAGTACAGTTGCAAATTGGTTTCAAATCGCTTTGTATTTCGTCCGCTAAAGAGAGTTGCATCATTCCGCAAGAAAATCGCAACAGCTTTTGATAGTTATTCTGAGCAAGGTCCTGAGTAAATGGATAGTGTCGCCATTTCAATCACTTCACCTGACAGATTAGTTTTTACATGATGAGTCTTCTTTATCGATTAAAGTCATGGATGTTCAACGTCTCTCATCTGGAATCCATTAGAATACTTCTGCCGGTAAAAAGCTAATAGGTAAAACAATTTTTGTTATCGGAATTTTTCATTTCAGCGAAATGGACTACTAATTTCTGTTCTCTCCCCAGCCATGTTTGCCAATACAGTAAACTTCTTTCTAGGTATATCAGAACAGAGTTATAATATCAATACAGGCTGCACAGCTAGTCCCGCAGCACTTGAGCAAGCATATACTGCCATTAAATGAGGTGTTAGTGAAAATGCTATTGTTGGGTCTGCGCACTTGGCCTTGCAACCCCACATTGCTATACAGCTTTCTCCTTTGGGTCTGTTGCAATTGAAAAACAAAGAGCCTAAATATTAAATTGAAATTCATCAAGTGATGACGAATTTCACTCAATTCAAACAAAATATTGGCAGGCCTTATTGCACATGATGGACAGACAAAGTCATTCGACGCAAATGCAAATGGATACACTTTTAGTGAAGCAATTTCAGTCTTATTTCTGCAAAAATCTTCTGATGCTAAACGTATCTATGCTGAAGTGTTTGAATGTTCAATCAATGCATGGGCAATCTGTCCCTACTGATTTGTTTTGTTTCGGAGTAGAAATTTCCAAGTTCAAGTTATGAAGGAAGCTTTGAACAAATCTAATCTTTCCGAAAAGGACATATCCTACGTTGAAGCTGATGGTTTGGGACTTAAAGACGCAGGTGCTAGAGAAGCTGCAGCCCTAGACATTGTTTATGATGAAGGTCGTGATTTACCTCTTCTAATTGGCTCTTTCAAATCCAATAATGGTAACGCATCATCTACTAATGGATTTAACTCGATTATCTAGGTAATGTTAAGTACAAAGCAGTTTCATTTGTCGAATTCAATCAAATAATGCTTGTCCGTTAATTTGAAATGTATTCATTTATATATCTTAAGGTGCTTATAGCGATGGAAAAAGGCATCTTTCTAAAAAATCTGTACTACCATAATCCGTCCAAAATTATTCCTGAACTTACTGAAGGACGTCTTCGAATTGTGACTGATCCGACGTGTGATCTACCTAGAATCATAACAATATCTGGTAGCACAAAATAAGCAGTTGAAGTAATTTTAAATGATGTGAGTACTTGAGCACGTTCGCAGAATATTGTATATCTAATAAACGATATTTCATAACAGTTCTGCTCAGAGAGAAAAGAAATTTTAATACAAATCGTATGTTTGAACACCCTATTATATCAGCATCTATTTGTATAACAATATAATGGCATAACCAAATAATTGTGTTCTGTGACAACTTGAAAGACGAACCGTAGACGTCGAAATTATTCAACCACTAAACGATATACATACTTGAAAAAGACACACATTCTCACTAATACAGAGGGTAGTCTTTTCCTCCAACTCGAGATTTGCCACAAACAAAACAACGACAAATTCAGTATTGTCCAGCAAGGAATATGGAAGTGTAAGTTGTATTTCCTGAAATGGGATCTCAATGGGTAGAAATAAGCAAACTATAATTTAGTTTTCGCAACCGGATAAGATCTATTTTATCTTGCAGAATAAATAAAACTATTTTTTGTTTAATTTTCTTTTAAACCCTGTTCAGGTGAAGGCCTTTTTCGCTTGCTAATTTTTGCTGACGCAGTGCGCAAGTGCGACGAAGTGTTAAAACCTCGTGGATTCGATATGTTTAAGATCTTAACAGACAAGGATCCAGATATGTTTGAAAACATTGTTCATTCCTTCGTGGGTATTGTGACTGTTCAAGTGAAGAAATCTCCACAAAAGGTGTATGTTCAAAAATTAATGACTATAGAACTTTACTTTATTTTTTAGATTGGACTGGTAGATTTGCTGACGTCAATTGGTATTAAACCAGACTTTACCATTGGGCATTCAGGCGATTCCATGAAAAAATTTATCAAAGAAATACAGGTAATCCAGAAACTTGTGCATTTTATTGCGTTTCATTTTATTATTCTTTACAAAAAGAGGAACCTAAATTATTACAAAAAGGCTTCCACTTTTCTAGACAAATGCTCGACTGAATATATGTTAAGTAACTTGTATTAGTTTACGTGAAAAAACAACTTTCCTACAGTTTTCCTGCCTTTCTGCTGAAGTGAAATTTTTCTTCATGTAATGATAGAAGTGAGGTGGGGGGGGGGGGGGTAAATCGTTCAAGACATTTTAAGGTGTTGGAAAACTCGAAAATTAAACTGATGGCGTCTCCCTTCACGCCTTATTTTCAAAGAATCCTAAATGCATTTTTAAACTCTCCCAAAAACAAAAATATAATATTGCAGTTCAATTAATATAACTATTTTAATATTGCAAGCATGAGAAAATTTAATATATGTCTATATATAACTCTTTTTCAAACCTAAAGAGCCTATTTGAAGAAAAGAATAACGCTTCAGGGAATTTCAAGGATTTTCAAATATTTTAGGATCTTTTTCCGCTCTCCATTAGTAGGAATTTTCAATTGATTTTGATGATTTCGAAGGAATTTCAAAATTTTTTTCAAGAAATCCTCACATTTTAAAGCTTTTCGCAAATTGCCAGGGATTAAAAATTATATTATTACATTGACGCGTCTTTTTCAAAGACTCCTAAATGCATCTTAAATTCTCCCTAAAACTTATAATATTGCAGTTCAACTATTATAACTATCTTAATATTTCAAGTGGGAGAAATTTAAATATATGTCTATATATAACTCTTTTTCAAACCTAAAGGGCCTATTTGAAGAAAATAATAACGCTTGAGGAAATCTAAAAGATTTTCAAATATTTTAAGATTTTTTCCACCCTCTATTCGTAGTAATTTTCAATTGATTTCAATGGTTTCCGAAAGTATCTACAAAAATTTCAAAACACTCAATTTTTCCTCGAAAATGAGGCGCGCACTTGTAACTTGACTCTCAAGATGCTCCTCTTTGTCCAAACCGACCAAAAAAACCACAGTCTGACTTCAGTGTCTCATGTAGCGAGTCGACTTTTCGAAATAGGGAAAGAACAAAATATAAAATTTTGCAGTTTCATTATTTTTCAATAAACTTTGTTTCTGTATATATAAATATTCATACAAGATTTTATAACCGCGTAAACAAAGTGTATTTTGTATCTTCGAAATTGACTGAAAATGGAGCAACCTACCACCTGCTTTAAAAAGATGAGTTTTTCTTCATTTTATACGGCTTTGGACACATATTAACTCCTATCAAATACAACGCTGCTGAAGGCTGGTAACCTTCTCAGAATAAATCACCAACCAATTGAGACTCTCGGTTTCCTTTCTCCGTCCTCACCCCCCCCCCCACACACAGTAACAGAAGTATTGGTGGGACTGACGTTACAGATAGACTATCCACCGTACGACGAATAATCACTTAACTTGGACATGATTTCGGCTCGCAAAACAAATTTCGCGCATAAAGGTGTTAGTTGGGTGTACAATCTAAACATGAATAATACAAACAATAAAGTAGCCTCGGAATGGACTGAAACTTGGATCGACAAAATGCATACACACGGTAAACGTAAAGGTCGAATTTCAGGCGATGAATGGAGACTGGGTGTCTGGAATGTTAGAGGAGTGAATGACCTTAAAATAAGAGAACTACGAGAAACTATGCATGCAAGGAAACTAGATATTTTATGTGTACCTGAGACGAAGAAAAGGGGTTGCGAAAGTAGAAACATAGAAAATGGGGTGTTGAAAGGCGGTTTTGAAATATGGTCAGGAGTAGGTAGTGAATCAAATCGTAGTCAAGGGATCGGTTTAATTATGAATAAAAAAGCAAGACAGCATCTCAAAGATCATGATTTTGTATCTCCCAGATTGTTGTGGGCTAGAATGAAGGTAGGAATCAGAAGGTTATTTATCATAGCGTGCTACGCCCCAGTTGACAGTGAGCCGCGAGAAGTCAAAGACGCTTTCTGGGACACTTTAAATGACACAATAAGTACTTGCGATGCGGGTGAAAGAATAATTCTGCTAGGAGATATGAACGGATGGGTCGGCGT
>CAKNYM010052597.1:311736-341913 GCA_932195095.1 Andricus curvator
CATTTATACCTACTGAAGATGGGAGACTTCAATTGAAGAAATTTTCCTCAGCCACGGAATGCGACTACTTCCCAAAAGAGAAGAAACGAAAAGTAGAAAACAAAGTCAAAACAACTGTCACTAAAAAAAACGAAAGGCTATAAGAAAAGCAGATGGAAGAGGAGACATCAGCATAAAAAAATCTCCAAGCTTTAATTTTAGTTAATTCATGAACCCTCTTTTTCGACCTGACCACTTATTCAATAACTTGATTTTCTGAAATTCAAATTTTTTTTCGAAATTCATCAGTGAACGTAATGCAGGCATTCAAATAATGGCAGTTTCAACCCTGAAAAATGCAGAGAGCAATCAAATATACTAGCATATATTATTACTTTTCGTAAAAACAGTACCATGAAGGCACCACGGAGCGCCGCGGGGCTCTAGCGGCAGCGTCATGCGCGTACCGGCGTACTCAACGCTTATTTTCATAAATTAAAAATTTGAATCCTATTTTCTAATCTACGTAGTCTTATAGGAAAAAACCTAACCTTTCTGTTAAGACAAAAAAAAACCTGTCTTATTTCGAAAAAAACTCAAATTTATTTTTGAACTTCATTTTTGACGGTCAAATATTTATTTTTTGAAAAAATGCGTAGCACCAATCGAAAGGGCGTGAAAAATTCTATCGAAACTGTACTGGACAATATTTTTTTTATCGCTATTAGAAGAGTTAAAAATCGCCGAAATAGACGATATCCACGAAAATCCCAAAACTTTCACCCCCTCCCCCTCGGTCAATACTTATTCGAATGACAAAATTTTTTCCCCATAAACTACTATCCAATAGCACAACGCTTTGTCTAAGTTTAACTTAGATCGGACAACTTTGACTTTTTGAGTGGGTACACTTGAGAAATAACGCCCCATGGATCTTTCAAAGAAGACAAGCTTTGTAAATCTTTTGAGGGAAACAACTGTCATGGGTCTTGTGAGCACTATACTTGATCTTCAACGTGTTACAAGTCAGCTGGTCAATAGTCAAGACGCTTTAAAGACAACGCACGTATGTACAGAAATTTTGGATGTAGACTCCTGACAAGCATGTCCTCATTTATGTAATTTCATTATCTGCTCGATTCTCGAAAGTTCTGAACGTAAGACGAAAGAGGTTGAAGCAGAAAATTGGTTTAGAAAAAGGATTACGGACGGTTTACCTGGTATTTTGGTCGCATGGGACACTACAAATGATCTACTTGAAGGAAATGGAAGAAGTAATAAAAATGTGGTGAAACCAACAGTCTCTGAATGTATTGAACAACTGGACAGAATCATTGCTAAAAATATGCATGTTGTTAGAGTAGCCTTTGATTCAACATTTAAGGATCAAAAAGTGGAAAGTACTGTCCATAAAAAAATCAGTTAAAATACACACATATTGAGTTTAATATTCTAAAATATTCAATTTTAATAATATTTTATAAAACTAAAAAAATTGCTTTTTAATTCTTTCTCCTTGACTAAATGTTTTATGCAATCATTTTTTAATAAGGAGACTTCTCCAGCTACTAGAACTATATATCTGATCATTTTGGAATCATAAATAACTGAATTAACCTATAAATAGCACTATATTTATGTATAAAATATTGTTATAGTAGGGCCACTCACACCACATAAGATAAGTAGCGGCCGCTACCCCACCTGAGTGGGTGGGTACTGGGTACCCAAGAGGTGTTTAGGCGCGGGGAGTATCTAAAAATGCCGGTTTCACTGTAAATAGAACTTGACACAATATAATATTTTAATTATGGGTCAATAAAAACTGTTTTTAATAAGAAACAATATAAGGAATTACTCGTTCTCTTCCCCTGTGGCAGAGCGAGTGTATGCCCAGGAGTTGTGAGAATTCATTTTGAGAAACGCATCTTTAATTTCAGGTTCAGTCCAGAAAATCTGCAACAGAAAAGAGTGAAGTAAGGAAGTTTCATAACTATTTATTTCGTACCAATGGTAACAAAAACTACTCAGTTGCGCCTATGAATTTTTTATCCTAACTGTGTTATGATTAATTTTTTATGGTAGCTGCACAAAATGAGCGTGTTCTACTGCTTGCGGATCGACCCTAAACTCTCTCTCTTCGAGCAGCGTAAGCGGACGCATATATAATATTGGACCTCGTAGTAGAACAGAGGTGTTAGGGTATGAGATCCAACATTATATAGCAGGTATCAAATGCGCTTGGTTGTGCTGACTCCAGAAGAGAGATCACGTTCAAACCCCCACCAGCAGAACATGCTTCACATTTTGCACGTCTCGGCTAAAAAAATACAGTATATGCCATGTAGGAGAGCCGTTTTCATGGCTCGGGCAATGTTTACCCTGCTAAAAGCTGAGTGGTACCTGGAGAAGGCGTCCTAAACGGTGCCTCTGGGATACCGGGCGACCTCCCAGAGTACGCATCCTTATCCTTCCAGGCGGGACTCTACATGAATGGACGAACCCTTGCTACACGTATGAACAACAATGACACGACCGAACCCACTTGTAGATACGGTTTGGAAAGATAGAACGCGCAGAGCACCCGACAATGGGTTGGCAAACAGTGCCGATCACCGCAGAGTTCGGGGTGCTTGAAAACAATTCGGATGGAAACACGACGATGAACCGGAGACGCGCTTAAATTGAGTGAACGAATCGACTTAAGGATGACTTGCTGGACTGCTACGATGCCAGAATCATCCTTGTTCACGGAGGTTTCATGGCGCGTATGCAAACTCTGGCGTGCCAGAAACACCCAGAGCTTCAGCACGTTTCGCAACAGTCTTTTGCGAAATAAAGCTGCCTATGTCTTAAAAACTGGATATAAACGCAAAGCGGTTCCCCAACCACTGCATGAACAAGCCGCAGACGAAGTGGAGAATGTGAGATTAAGATCCACCGCGGAAAGCAAGTACCCCATGTGAGATTATACCGATTTCAGGACCAGGGGGAACATTAACAACCAGGTTCCTCCCAAGCCCCAAGATCTAGCTGAAATAGATCCCTCCCTTCGTGAGGATATCTCGGAGGAGTTGGACATTCTGCACCACTAAATTTTCAGTTTATGGTAAGGCAAAAGCTTTGGCTGATTCAAATCTAAGGCTAAAACTAACGATGGATCAAAAGACCAAAAGACGCTTGCCCACGAACTGAGGATCTACTAACACACACTGAACATGTGAAAGCTGTTGACAATAAAGTAGCACCTTATTGACAAAATACGGGTGTTGTCTAACGCAAGGAGAAAAATACAAAAGGGGGAGAATTGGGTCAGGGAGAATCAACAGTTTCTCGCTGATGCATCGTGCCTCTTCAGTGAACTCCCTGTTTCTGTTGAGAATCCAACCAAGCCCGACAAGTCAGTGACATTTTGGAGAGAGGTTTACAAGGTCCCACAACTGAAATTGAAGGAAGACACTGAGAATATCATCCACTTTAAGGAGCTTTGCGACAACCTTATAACATCTGAGGGGGAATTTCTATCAATAACTGCATAAGAAGTAAAGAAAACACTTAGGCGCACGAAGAACTTCTCCGGTGCACTGTACTTCTACCGAATAAAGCCGATTTGTCCAACAAAGGGAACTACAGGCCAATAACTTGTCTGAACACGCTCTATAAGCTATTTACAGCTATCCTGAACAACAGAATTGTTCGGAGAATTGGGCCTGTATGGAGAGAGACGTACGAGCAACATGCCTCGAAAAAGGTGTAGCAGGCTGCCAAGAGAACCTACTAATTAAAACGTGCGTCTGGAAAGACGCAGCAGTCCACCAGCACTGCCTGTCGATGGCCTGGATTGACTACCGGAAGGCTTTCCATTTAGCCTCTCATAGACTTATTACCCGTGTGTTGGAAAGCTTAAAGATTCATCCACACATAGTGAGATGCATATAGAGATGGATGCCCCTTTGGAGAAGTAGATTCACTATCTGATCAGAAAATTGTCGTGTGACAACGAACAGCGGCACCTTTCAGAGGGACGTCTTTCATGGTGACACCATGAACCCTCTCCTCTTTTAAGTCACACTTCTGCCACTATCTCTAGCACTACACAATTCTCCTGGATACCTCTGCAGCGACACTAATCATCGCGAGCATAAAATCACTCATGTATTCTGTATAGATGACCTGATGATCTACGCTTCTACTGCAGTGCATCTTCAGAGTGTTTTCAGTTACTTCGAGGGATACACAAGAGATATTGGTATGGACTTTCAATTGTACAAGTGTGCCAAGATTCATCTGAAGCAAGGATACAAGCGTCTCCTTCGACAGATTTGGTTTTCAAATCTGTTGGCGTTGAGCAAGGTATCTGCGATTACCATGATTGCCGCATATCAATTTGTTCATTCTGCGATTGTATATTGCACGCCATCAAGGCGGGCGCGGACTTCTAACACACCAATAATTTATATTAAAATCCTTTTTTATTATGTTGTTTTTTCTATTATTATATTTCTTATAACCCTTTTATATTATAACCAGTATAATCGAATTATTATGGGTACAACTTTCATATTCACAAATGGAAGAGATCCCCTCCTAAAAATGGGCAGGAAACACGAGTTGATTGGCAAAGGAGCGTTCCTTTACAGAGCGGCGGAGCTACTCGACAAGAAAATACACGGAAACTTTCACAGAAAGGTAGAAAACAGTCCTTGTAGAAGGATCAAACTCTTGCTTTCCTCAGATCATAAGGTGTTAATTCAGGTACAGAGGGTTTCATTTTCGCATGCCAGGACGGTGTCATTTCCACCTTAGTATACCGTGACCGCATTTTATGTCGAGTTCACAGCGATAGGTGCAGACCGTGTCATACAGACGCTGAGTGCCTGGAACACATACTATCCGGGTGTCCCACTCACGTGGAAACGACGTATCTCTACAGCGTTGATGCGGCCCTAAGTGTGCTTTACTACCATCTTTGTCGCTCTTCCGGGGTTAGCCGCGACCCTGCCCTGCCGAACGCTCCGAGGGAGATACAGTCAATTGTCGAAGATAAGAAGTGCCAAATCTTCTGGAACCTTGGCCCATCCTTGGGTCACAACGTGTCCTCGAGACACAGGAGGCTTTTGTCGGCCTGTCGTTGTGATTTCGTCGTGCCCTGTGGCCAACCATCTCTCGGTCTATTGGGAGTGTTAGCTAATGGCAATATTACGTGAGACAAGAGTGCCCAACAGTGCACACGCGATGATATGAAGTTGGCAACATTTTTCCCCACTTTTCTTACGACATCTGAGTTTTCTCTAACCTGTTAGACGAATGTTACCAGCTTTATATCATTTTGTGTGCACTGTTGGGCACTCCTAACGTAAGAAATCGATAATAACCGGAAAAATGTGCTTTCTACCAATATCTCATGAATGCAATAAAAACGTATTCAATCTTTATTCAGTGACGCTGTGTGCTTATTAACCAAAAAGATTGACTGAATTGAATGTGTCTCACAAGTAAAAAAAAATTTCAGTCAATCGCATTTTTATATTGTATGCAACCATTTTGGCTAGTTTAGTTTTAGTTTACTTTATATGCGGGCGGAGAGTGTCAAAGGAGCCCACCCTGTGTTCAAGCGATAAAGCTTATTGTGTCACACATCTAACTATCCGCTCTCAGTAGTTGAATCCAGACCTCTTGGTGAAGTCCAGGATGTCAACCACTGACCACGTTATAATTTCCTCAGGTTCCATGAAATGTACTCCAAGGGTTCATTGTCTGAGCCTAGCTGATACCAGGCACTGGCATAAAACATGCAGGGATGTTTCGTCATCCCTGCCGCATTTCGTGCACTCAGTCATGCGGTTGTGCCCCATTTTGTGCATGTGATTGTTCACGTGGCTGTGCCGGTAAGCATCTGAACCACTGTCCTTATGTCTTTCTTGGATAAACCCAGGATTTCCCTGAGTCTGTCCATCCTGTACATATAGCCCAGGATGGCTTTCGCCTATCGGCTGCCCTGGGTTTGTTCCCAGTGTTCCCGGTGCTTCGTCCGGATCCAGCTTTTGATGGTTATCTCGATGCAACAAGACGCTAGTCCTAGTACCGGTTCCAGTCCCATGTATTCACTCCCTGCGCCGCCTTTTGCGAACTTGTCCGCCTTTTTGTTGCCCTTGATCCCTGTGTGACTAGGAACCAATATGAGAGCCACGTTGTTCTTTTCTGTAAGTTGGTTTATTGCCTTTTTGCATTTCCAAACCAGATCTGATGTTATGTCTGGTTTCCGAACTGCAGTTTATGTCGCTTGACTGTCTAATCAGATTGTAATCTGCCTGCCAGCAGCGTTTTCTTCTGATAATGTCTGAGCACAGCGAAGGACGGCCAGGACCTCTGCCTGAAAAACGGTGGCATGCTGCCCAACTGGGATCCCTAGCCCCCTCCTTCCCGCGCTGTCGTCGGTTCCTGCTCCTGACGCTTCCACTCCTTTGAAGCTGTCTGTGTACCCGATTTCCCCCTGAAGAAGCGGGTTACCATTTGCTTCCCAGATATCCCTGCTTGGGATGCAGATGCGGAAAGTCTTGGTAAGGCTGTGGCGTTTTATTATTTTATCTAGCCAGGCAGTCCACCGCGTAAGCCGCCCGGCAGTTATCGCAACATGTAGCCTATCCTTCATCGTTTTAAGTTTCATTCGTGGTCACCTGACCACGGTCGCGCGTAGGAACCTTGGTTTAAGGACAGCGGAATAGAGCCATGCAATAATTTTAGGCCCTAGATCCCACGTCAAACCAAAGATTCTTCTGCACATCTAAAATGTCGTGACAAACTTCCTGCACTGGGTCTTAAGATACTTGGCTTAGTGCAGTTTGCTGTCTAGGATAAACCCCTAGATATTCAATAAAGACTTAGATCGCCAGCCTCCCACCACGAAATGCACAGGCGTCAACGTTCGACACTTTGTTCTTCCTTGTGAAAATGTCCAGGCCGGTCTTTTTCGGATTAACTGAGAGCCCTGAGCTGTCGCACCAAAGTTCTATGATGCGCAGCGCCGAACTTGCGGAACCTATCAACGTTTCTAGATGAGCTCCCCTGTCTAGGATTACAAAGTCATCCGCGTATCCCTGGGTATAATACCTTCCCTTATTTAGCCTACGAAGGAGACCGTCCACTACAATGCATCGCAGGAGGGGTGACAGCACACCCCACTGTCGGTATCCCCGAGGCACTATTCCCCTTACTAGGTCTTCACCCCATCGGGCTTCGAGACGCATTCGGCTTAGCATGCTTCCTATCCAGCTTACCAGCTGGTCTTGCACGCCACGCCTTTTAGCCTCTCGACAGAGGACTTCTCGAGGCGTACTGCTAAAGGCATCCTCTATGGCCAAGAAGGTGCCCACAGCATACCCTCCCTGTTCCAGTTGCTGCTCCAATTTTGCGACGACAGCATGGAGTGCAGTACCGAGTAGCCTGCCTGAAAGGCGGGCTGCCCTCTGTACAAAGAAGAGGCTAAAAGCACCTTATCCCTGATATATCTTTCGACCAGCCTCTCTAGCGTCTTCAGGATAGAGGACGTTAAGATGATTGATCGAAAGTCTTCAGCCTCAGTTCGGGAATGAAGGCCACTCTGCCATTTTTTTATGCCGATGGCACGTGTTTCAGGGCAATGCTTGCCCTAAATAGTTTCGTCAGTGAGGGCACGATGAAATTCATGCCATTTTTTAAGAGCGCTGGATGGACGCCATCCGCCCCTGGTGATTTGAAGAGGCAAAATGACCCAACAGCCCATTCTACCTTCTTGATATCAACGACCTTGGCGACGAAATTCCAGTCGGCCTTCTATCTCTTTCGGCCCCAGCCTTTCACCTCTCGGTTGGTTTGAGTTCGCTGAAAACTTGGGAAGTGGACTTTCATCAGGTAATTCAGCGTTGCTCCTTCATCTTTGGCAAACTCACCATGATCGAGCCTTATGAGCTCGAGGCGAGCTTCCGGATTTTTTGCCAAGATCTTGTGGAGCCTTGGTGTGTCCGGAACATTCTTTGATTCCTCGCAGAATCCCCTATAATCTTCCTGTTTATAAATTCTTATATTTTTATTGTATTCATGCTAAGCCGTCTTATAGATGTAGTTCTGTTTTCCCTGTTGCACAACGCTCTAGTCTTTTCATGGAGTTTCTACAGATGGGTTTTCCACCATTCTGCTCTTTTCCTAGACTTACAAGGAAATGTTCTAAACTGTCCGGCCCCGATTTTTAAGCCTGTGCTTGTGAAGAGAGGGCCCGAAAATATGCACAAAGCCACCATTCATTTCTGCTGAGCTGCATATGAATACCTCGAAGACTGTGAGAGCTATGGCAAAGTTATTAATGGGAAAAATCTTGCGTTTGTGATGCTCTATCAAACGGTAATAATAACATCTCGAAACATACCCTTAATAAAGTAATTATAATTACAAATATATGTGTATCACATTAACAAATCATTGTTGATGCAGGTTTAGTGATGATTCATGAAAAAAAATTGATTAGCAGTTCGAACTCGAAAGTTCATTGCCTCACTACCCGATTCGGGTAGTGTTTCTAGGTGGATATTTACTACCAATGTGGGCCCACCACACCCACGACGGGCCAACAGCACGCAGTATTCCTGAACGGTCACCCATCCAAGTACTAACCGCGCCCAAAACTGCTTAACTTCAGTGATCTTACGAGAACTGGTGTTTTCAGCGTGGCATCGCCGTTGATGATTCATACAAATTATAAATACACATGTTTCCCCACAATCAGGCAAATAAAGTTGTTGTTTTTATTTTGATCACAAATACGCAGCTGTCTGGAATTTCGGAATAAAAGAATCATTTCTGTCTGACAAGCCGAAGAATAACGCACTACTTAACACGATCTTGTGCAAACTCCTACTAAAATAAAGTCTGATATTAAAGAGAAAGTTTTAAGGAACAAATTATTGTGACACTTCCATTTTTTATGTGAAATTGTAAGAACGGTGAGTCTTTTTTACTGTATGTTGAGTATATTTAATAGAAAAGCATGAACGATTTTTCTAAATTGCCACTGCCAATATATTTCATTAAAAACGAAGTACAACATTTAGGAAGAAGCCCAGTGGAAAATTTACGATTGGCGCAAGATTATGCCAATTTTTGGGGCCGCCAGTTCCAATAGTGGACCAGTATTGGCCACTAATACTGTTCCAATATTGGTGGTTCATCTTGAACCGCTGCTCAAATGTTGCCAGCCAATATTGATCTAATCTTGCTCCAGTCATCAGCCTTGGACAATTTCCCACTCGAAGGTGTTTCAATGCGCATTTTCCTTTCTAAAAATGCGTGTAACCCCTTTAGGATTCTTTCTATTCTTAGTACAAAGAGCTGCAACCAATATGACTTCGATAAATCCATTAAATGTGATGAATTTAATTACTGCTATATTTTCTGAATACAACTTCCAACCATCTCCTATCAATGGAGCTGAAGAAGCCGTGGAAAATTCTTCAAGTTCAGTAATATTGGAAGCGATGTGCGACCCAATGTTTGATTTATATGAGGAAATCAGTTTAGACTTTGATATCTACGCAGACACCCCGGTTGCGCACGCCATTGATACATTTCTGATGGGAGTAGATGACAGTGACTATGACGATGGTGATGATGATGAAAATTTCAATCCCAATATTGCTGACCCATCAAAGGTTTCGTCACATTGCTGTAAGGATGCAGAAGAAGTAGAATTAGAATACAAAACCAAAGCCGCCGAATATTGGAAAAGTCAAAAACAAAAACTACGAACCATAAGCAGTGTCCATTCTCGTTTCCAAAAAGTCAAATCTGAACGCCAGCTACGACGAAGGGCAAAAGAAATAGAATTGGGTGGCACTCGGAGATGGAAGCTTCATTAAAATTTCAGACTACGTAATAAATAAATTTTTGGAAGCTCGCCAAAATAGAATTATAATCCGCGATTCTACTTTGCGTCGATGGGGGATGGAAGCAGCCAGAATAGTTCAATTATCAAAATTCGAAGCGAGCAGATCTTGGGCCTTAAAGTAAGCAAGGAAATGTTAGATTCAGTTTTACCCTACACTGAAAACTTTTCGTTTTTATCCCTATTTTACCAATAATCATCCTATTTTACCAATAATCATTTTCACGTGCAGGTTCGAAAAGAAACATAACATTTCATCTCGTAAAACAACAAAATTTATTGCTCGAAAAAGATTAGCAGAAGATAGAATCATTTTGCAGAAACCTGAAGAATTCGTTACTCAAACAAAGCCCTTAATTTCAGAATACGGTATTGTAAACACATGAAACGCTAAGAGAGTGGTTTTGCTTTACAAATGCACTCTGGTCATATTATTAATTTTCAAAGAGAACGATCGGTCAAAGGACTGGTTCAATCAATTTCGGCTACCACGCATAGTTATATCATTTTACCTGCCATATCTGCAGATGGGAAATTACTACCAAAACTTCTTGCTGTTTTAAAAGAACCTACAGGAGAATTGGGCATGGATGACAGAAGTCTCCTTTCCCAATACTGAAAGTCTTTCTCTTCTTCTAACAGATGCATGGAAAGGACAGTGCCATAATATTCTCCCATCTTTAGCACCGCCAACCAAAGAATTAAGAGTTCAAACGATGCCTGAAGGAACTACTGCTTTCATTCAACCTATTGATATTTATTTTATTCATTTATGGAATGATTTCATTCGACAATTTTCAGATATCGTTCTTGTCTACGACGAAAATATAAATCTTCAAGCTCAATACACAATATTGAAACTGCAATCACTAGCTCATAATCAGTTTTCTTCTTCACGATTTGCTGAAGTGATTAGATATCCCTGGCATAAAAGTGGATACACAGATACAAGACCTAAATCATTTATAACGCCTTTAGCTTCCTGCCTTAATGACCGATCCACAAAGCGCCGAAGCTCTAGTTGTCGTACTTACGGGCATTATAGAGACACATACTTTACGAATACAGTTATTTTCATTCATTTTTTAATAATTCAGGAGAGAAATGACTCGCCTTGTCTTGGAATAATCCAGTTCGCAAGGTGCATTTCACCCCTTTCCTCTCCTCGCCTTACCAAGGGTTTTTTTTCAAGTTGTTATTATTAAGGTTTGATAGAGCATCAAAAATGCAAGATTTTTCCCTCCAGATGATGTTTCTGCACCCATGGCCCCCTGTGACGTGCCTTGGCTACTGTTCAAAATCCGCTCTAAACGGGCTCTCCTTTTTTGTGCCCCGAGGATTTGTTAACCCTGGTGCTATTCCGCCCTTTAAAAGGCGATCACGCGATGGGTTGAGAGCATCAGAACTCGCGCCCTCGATATTCCAAGAGGCTTTGCTAATACCACCTGGAAGGATCGCTCCTTAGTTTAGTTCCAACAGACTAGATTCCGTCAGTTGTCCAGAGCAGCTACACCTCGCGATGCAGCCCCTCTTTTTCACCTATATCGGATCTATAGTCCGATGAGTCCCTTAAGCCCTCCCACCAGTTACAAGGTTCCGCGATCCCTAGGGAGAGAACCATTTTGACTAACGTTGAATCTTCGAGTTTAAGCTTTCAATACTGACCAATTTATTATTTGAAGAATTTCAATAATAATTTTGTTCAATGTTTTACAAATTTGCAACTTTCAAAATTATATAAATATTAAAAAATTAAGAAAATATTAAATAATTGTACATAATTCTAAAGATCAAAATTCGACTCTTCAATGCTCTTGCATTTCTCAAAGTTTGAGGCCGATATTTTACTCAAAAAAAAAGTTTTTAGGTTCAAAAAATGTCAAGGTACAAAGACAATATGTACAAAAATGGTCGCAGTTTTAATTTCTTTGAAAATAATTTTTAGCGAAATTTCTACTCAAATAAAGTACATAAACGTAGTTTATGGTCTTCTGATACATATTACAAAGTTTCAGTCCGATATTCTATTTACAAAAAAAGATTTTAGGTTCAAAAAAAAAATTTAATAAACTGAAAAAGTGAGATCGGTAACATAGGTATTTGACTGTGTCACATACCCTTAAATGTTACATTTAACATATTTTCTTAACAATATATTCAAATTATAACGAAGTTTCACGATTACTGGGAGATTTACCTTAAGGCTTTTAATGGGAAATGATACAATTTTCAACCAATTTTTACTTTTAGTTGGAAAGTTTTTTATGCTGAAATATGCTGTTAATTCGAAAATGACTCATTCTCGACACTTCAATCTTAATATATTCGATTCTCAATTTCGTGAACTTATATTTGTTTTAAGTATGAAGAGGTTATAATCTTTAAATTGTACAATTTTGAAAGATTCTAATCTGAACCGAATAATTTTAAATTTTTGTATCGAAACATGTATTCTATTTCAAATGTTTTCCATTTAAAATTATTCCACGTGAATAAAAATTAAATTTTATGAAAATGTTTTCTATTTTCCTAATTAAAAAATTAAACCCATTTTCACAAATTGGCCCTCACGAAGATTTTTTTCAATCAATGCCAAATCGATCTAAGAAAACACACAAAAGTTGTATGGAAATTATACCATATAGCCTAATTTTTTCTGCGAAAATCCGATTATCTGCAATGTTGACCACCCTGAATTTATTCTGTTCAAAAAAATATTCTGTTGAAAGAAGAAAATGTTTTTGATCCGCAAATACTAGAATTAATGATGGTATTGTAATCTTTTTAATTTTACTAAATTATGGCGAATGTTTTGCAAATACATATTTTGTTACTGAAAGATAATAAGTATAAAATTAGAAATTGAAAAAAATTGTGTTGAAATTATAATTATTTGAAAATGCGCAAAGAAAAGTTTTTTGAATTTTGTTAATTGCAATTTTTTTGGAATCAAAAGTGTAGTGCCTTAAATTTCTTTAGATGGAATCAAAAAAACATGCCAGTATTCTGCTAGTATATGAAGAATATGGTTTAATGGAAATTTGAAGCCCAAAATTTCTACTTTTTTTCAAATTTGCAATTAACCAAATTCAAAAAACGTGTTTTCGTTGCTTTTAAAAAAAAATCCTACTTCAAACACAACTTTTTTTAAATTTCTACATTATAATTTTATATAATTTTCACTAACGAAACTCTTCTTATAACAAATTTGCCATAATTTCTTGGGCCATAAAAAATTGGCAAAAAAAGGTCAAAACTTGAAACTTTGACCTCGATGCGCGAGGTTTAAATATTGATACATATCTAAATTTATTTTAACCTTGATTTGTCTTCCCTTAAGACAACTTTTCCACTGTATTATGTTTTGAGTTTAAAAAATAGGGTTTCTTGACTCAGCCTATCACATAGTATCCAACACAGAAAAAAAAAACTACACGGAGAAAAATGATAGGTCATTTGGGCCATCTAGATGTGCAGACAGACTATATTGCAGGGTCAACTATAGGACAGCCCTTTAAGATAGCTAAAGCTACTATCTCTAGAAGGTTAAAACAAGAGGTTCAAATCGATCATCTCAGAGTGTCGACTCATCATAGAGGTTCAATTTGGTCATATCAGATTGTCCACTTGATGTCTTCGGACAGTCGACCTGGCCATCTTAGGGGGTCGATTTGATTATCCTACATTTTTTATATTTGTTGTCCTTTTCATACTCACTCCAGTCTTTCTCTTACAAGAGACTGGAAATTATAAAATGAAGTGGAACCTATAAAACCTGAAAATGTATATGAAATACATGAATTCTGAAAGAATTTGTTGTTCTTTGTGGAGAGTGAGGTGTATCAGACATAATTTGATATGCAAAAACATTGCAAATTTACAATATATTTTTTGGAGCACGAAAGGCTTAGGGCGCGGCACGGTGTCATACTGAATTGTAAGACTTCAAACATTGAAGTGAATTCAGAATACAATATCCCACATCTCGTTACTTTCTGCAGCATCAATGAATGCTGAAATTTTGTGCACGTTTTCAGTTTGAAACGACACGGTAACAACAAATTGATAGCTAAACGTCCAGTTACCCCTTTATCCTAAATCTCGTATCCTTTCACACTGCAACCATCGCGTCGACAACCGGATTGGTTGAGGTTGGCACGCTTATTTGAAATGATTAAATGTGAAAAGTAATTTTAAACAGCAAATAATAAGAGTTAAGTTATTAAAAAGAATTCTTTGTTCACAAGAAGGACTTGTAAAGTAAAATTTAAGTTATTTATTAGATTTTTTCCTTAAAAATAAATGATAGATTTCAATTTTAAAGAAAGGAATATATTTTTCATCTTAAATATGAATTTACAATCATTCCTAATATTCTTATGCACTTAACATTTATTATTTGTTGTGAACATTTGACTTACACATTTATTCATTTTAAATAAACACACCAACGGTAAGTAATCAGGTTGGCCCTCCGTGATGGGTCATTTGCTCTTCCGTGGATGGTCGAAATGAGTGAAAACAAGATGATCGTATTGATCATCCTGAAAGGATACTTTGATTATCCATGATAGTGAGTCTGTCCTTCTTACAACACTCAGACTGGCCATAAAATGAGAGTCTCTCTGACTATGTCGAAAAAATTCTGAAAGGCTCTTCAGACCATCTAGAAGAACTGACTAGCTCTCTAAATTTTGACCCTCTAACTTTGACCATCCATTTTTCTCCGTGTAGGTTTTCTTTTGCTGCGTCTTATTTTTTCAGGTCTTACTTCAGTCGTTGCCAGGGCAACTTCATGTAATTTTCGTTCCCGATTCGGGTAGTGTTTCTAGGTGGATATTTACTACCAATGTGGGCCCACCACACCCACGACGGGCCAACAGCATGCAGTATTCCTGAACGGTCACCCATCCAAGTACTAACCGCGCCCAACAATGCTTAACTTCAGTGATCTTACGAGAACTGGTGTTTCCAGCGTGGTATCGCCGTTGGCGATACTTTAATGAAATGAAAGATGTAATGTTAGTTTTATATTGATTGAGAGATTGAGACCTCCGAGATGAAATCCGTCGAAACATAACCTCAAAATCGAATCTTCTGATAGTTCCAATACGTCTGATGGACATTATAATAATAATTAATCATAATAACAATGAATTTTCTTTTAAAATTTTTAGTTTTTATTTCAATTAAAAATATTTTCGAAAAGTTAATATTTTATTTATAAGAAATAAAGTGGTCTGAAAATAAATCGAAATAAATATTTATTAGTATTTTTATTACGATAAGTGATAACTACAATGCTGAAATTCTTTTATACCATTAAGCCATTTCCCTTTCAGGGTAGGCGTGACACTACCCGATTCGGGTAGTGTTTCTATAATACTGAATATTATGATTAAAAATTATTAACAGTTTCCTTTTTGAAATAAAGTTCGAAATATATAATATTGAGTTGGATAAAGTCATATAACCTAACTTTGTTCTATAAAATGGCTAAGTACAACATAATTACATGGGATACAAAAAGTTACACACTGGTAATTTGCATAATTAACTTTTTTGCAACATAAATTATAAACACAATGACGAAATTTGATAAATTGCAGTGACTAAAAAAATCATGTGTATTTGGAGGTTATGTTCTGTTTACGTTGTCAAAACATTAAAACTATCAATAATTATATATCTGTTACACATTTTTCTTTATATTATGCAGTATAGATTAATGTTAGCTAAAGAAAAACTACTCAATAAATATTAACTTCACTGAAAAATGATAATAAACTAAAAAATTGATAATGAAATCACTAAAGTCATGCCAATATTTTACATCACCTTTTTTCAGTTTTAAGCACTAATTTATATTACGATTCCTTTTCACGCAGTAACAAGTCAGTACTCCGATTTAATTTCACGCCTTTTTGAAATTAATTAAATCATTATTTGTAACGAAATATGGAAATAAAATGTTGACAGATTCGTCCTAGTCTTCGCGACCGGTCGCGATTAGTCGAGCAACTATGCTTTTGAAATGTCCCTATAATCGTGCCCGATATTTCTCGAACGAGAATGTACTAAATGAAGACTTTACTTAATTTTATGAAACAAACATGATCTTTTGTTACAAAAAGTAATTTTCGTCCCGATCAAGTAATTTCTTGACATATTAAAAGCTTAAGCAAAGAAACGTGTTTCATAACCTAAATTTTAAGCTATTTTCCACGTTTCGTGATTCATCGCCGCCGGCAATACAAATCAATTTTTTTCACCCATGTGCACTATTTGTACAAAAAAAACTAATTTGGTTTCCACAACAAGCACTGTTCAAACTTACTTAAAAATATTTTAGGAATGTATTTTCATGCGAAAAATACTTATTTCTGGCGTTTACACCTCAAAACTGACGATTACTGGGACCGCTACGATTACTGGGACATCTACCTTATCAATTCATAGTTCCGACATTGCGATTGGTTGCTATTTCAAAATCGCGGGCTGAAAAGGACTTCAGTATTCCGGTTGGCCCTAACGAATCAGAAACGATTCCTACGTTTCTCAACTCTCCCTAGAGGATCTCTATAATACCAGCTATACATGAGGTAAAATTAAGTATTTCTAGCACATGATTATTTGTTGAAGTTTAATTTATGACAAATAGTGTTTCGTGTAGATGAATGTTCAGGTTACTTGATTATTCGAAAGAATAAAAATCATGCCAAATGATAATTCGGATTTTTGAAAACTTAGGCAAGTTGTAATTTGAACAAACAAAATTTATGACAAATAGCCATTGGAAAAATTAAAAATCATATCCAATGGTAATTTGTCAAAAATTAAAATGATCGTAAATAGTAATTCATGAACCTATGTCCCAATCTGAGTCGAGGTCAAAATACGATAAGAGACGTTAGTTATATAATTAGATATATAATTAGATATATCATATATATAATTAAAAAAAAAAGGTTCAACAATCACCGCATGGTCCCACTGGGAGATACTGCCATCTAAAAATGACACCGGCTTCCAGCAGAACCGGGGTAAATCACACCTATGACCACGTCTCACGACCGTAAGATGGGTGCACGGAAAAAATAAGTTTTGGAAGATTTCCTAGATTAGTGCTGGACTTTTGGACGGGCCATAATTTTTATAAAGTCTCGTATACTTTCTATATAGTGGTCGTAAATTTTCATGGAAAAATAAAGAAAAGTCATGGAAGATTTCAAGCACAGTCAAGGAAAAACAGTCTTGGAATTCTTATCAGACAGTTCACAAAGAAAATGTATACAGCCATGAAATGGCTATAAAAAAACTCTTAATATTTTCAAAGACTTGAATTGAATAAGTGCGTGATTCAGAAACAAAGAACTCAAATACGAGCCAGGGAAACACTCCATGGGCCTGGTTACACCGGCGAGCCTACAGTAGGCCGGCTTACTATAAGCTAGCTTAAATACGAGAGTGGCTCAGTTTCGCGTCGGCGCAAAAGCGTTTTCAACAGTGGCTCTCTGTCGCACACGTGGAGTTTCTGCGGCTTCTGCGCCGACGCGAATCTGGCCACTCTCATTTAAGCTAGTTTATTGTAAACCGGCCTACTATAAGCTCGCCGGTGTAACCAGGATCCATGACTATCTGCGAGAATTTGCAGAGGCGCGCTCAGTGGCGTTCAGTGACAAATTCACATTGGTATGAATGTAGTAGACAGTGGACGAAGATTCAGTGCTCCCAAACCTCGGAGATTGGTTACCATTGGCTTGCTTATTTAAAATGATTAAATGTGCAAATAAATTGCTTACAACAAAAAGTAATTGTAAAACGCATAAATATATTAAGAATGATTTAAAATGATTATTTATGATAAAAAAGGTATGCCTTTCCTCGAATTTAAAATCGATCGTTTATTTTTACAACTGGTCGCATGAAGGATTCAAATCTCCAAGATTTAGTTGAAGTGAAAAATTTTATTCACTTGCTACCTTATTCTGCAAGATATCAAATTCCTTTAACAAAGTTGCACGATTGTTTCTTAAACGAACATTTACAGGCTTCAACATTTTAGTGGCATCAAGTATTCCTACGTCTTTCTCAATCTTCGCGATATTACTTATAATACACTTATTTCTATTCAAAATAAATTAGAAGATGGCTATTATTACATTGTAAACAACTGGATGTAAGCAGATTTTATTTTCAAGTTCGTATTTCTGTATATAAAATATTTATAAAAATATTAAAATAAAATATCAGAATGTGTCTCATAATAGAATAAAATGTGTTTGTTTTTCATTACAAAAACATTTGCATAAAAGCCATCTTCACATTTATAATTTTAATAAATAATAAAAAGTTGTTTAGAAGTTAATCCAGTCACAACTAATACTTCTTGAAACACTGAGAGGTCGCCGAGATATTACGAATCGAATATCTGGGTTAATTTTTTTCAAAAAGATACACAACAATTGTTTAAACAATTTCCTTATTTATTTAACAAAATTTATTATTCTGATATAGAATCTAAAATACTTTTCGTGGATTGTTGTTAAAATTGCTATTTCTCATAAAAAATTTCATTTAAAATAACCATTTTTTAAATAACAATCTATAAAAAGTACTTTCGAATCTATCTCAATAATTCTTTCATCTTTTAAGAGTGTCAATGCAAGTACATTTTTTCCCAAGTTAAAAATTTTGTTTATCAATAATTTATGGATATAATTTGGTAAATACATCAGTTTTATTATAATAAATTGTTTATAACGCCGCAACTTATAAACAGTGCATCTCACAAAAAGAGCACAAAGGACAAAAAGTTTGATTTTTTGTAGACTTGTTATTAATTTCTTCAATCTAGAATCAAATTCTTTAATTTAAAAAATAAAAATAGCTTCATTTAATTTTTAAACAGAAATTTTATCATGTGCCATAGTACTATGTAATTATTTATTTATACTACATATGAAATTGTCTGAAAAAAATGTCCATTACATGGATTTTATATTTTTTTCATAGAATCGAACGGTGAAATTAGTTTTTATGTTATATCTCACAAATTTGAAAAATTATTTAAACAATTTAAGTTTTAAAGAAGAAAAAACATTTTTTACGTAAAATCATCCCTTGGTCAAAAAACAATTATTTAAACAAAAAGTGTGTAAACAATGAGTTTAATTTAATAAGCAAAGTCAATCTTGCAGCAATTTGTCTAATTCGCAGCTCTCACTCAAATTGTTTTCACGCGAATATATAAGTTAAAAATAATAATATTATAAATTTAAAAAATAATTTTATATTTTTTATTAGCATAAATGGCTAGCTTGACAGTCTATGAACCCTTCCTTGACTGTCTTCGAGAATTTAATATTGTTGAACGACTTACAAATTTGTCTGTGATATTTTGTTGATGGAGTCTAGGAGTGCTTCACTGACTATGCTGGACGCAATCTAAGAAGTCTTATATTTCATCAAGCACTATTTGCATGGCCGTAGCTAGGGGGGGGGGCATTTTGGGACAATGCCCTACCTTAAAATACCAATGCCCTACCTTAAAAAATACAATCGACCAGATAAATCAAGTAAAATTTTTACTTCCGCCCTACCTGTAGCCACCGCTGCCCTACCTTAAATTCAACTCTAGCCACGGCCCTGACTATTTGCATGATTTTCCAATACGATATTTTCCAATTTTCAAATGCTTTTAGACCTATCCTAAAGTCACCGACTCGGTCAATGAAAATTTCCAGCACTTTTTTCCGTGTGGTCACAGGGCACGATGAAATTACAACGACAGGCCGGCGAAACCCTCGTATGTCTTGAGGACACGAAGCGACCCAAGGATGACAGCTTTCTGCATCCATCTCGCAAGTGCCTAGGCATATTTTTGGCACGGCCTATATCACCTATATCACGGCCGTGAGACGTGGTCGTAGGTGTCATTTTTAGATGGCAGTTGCTCCCAGTGGGACCCTGCGGTGGTTGTTAAAACCTATTTTTAAATTTTGTACATATAAATAATTCATGCGGAATTAGCTTGAAAATCCGCGTGGAATTCACTAGAAATTCGGAATTTCGTGTAAATTATTTTCACCTAGGAGGCGATATGAAAAATATGGCAAATGGAAATTCGGAAAAATAAAAAATATAGACCAATGGCAATTCAGAATAATAAAAATTGAGGTAAATGGTGATTCGGAAAAATAAAAATGAGGTAAAACGGAACTCTTGTAAGCAGAAATTTGGAAAAATTATTCTTCTGTCAAGTGAATTTAGGTAAAAGAAACATCAGGGAATTTATGGGAAATATTTAAGCGCCTCTACATATGCAATACACAAATATGGATAGAAATTTAAATGAGTGTTTTAAATGTCCAAAATTAAATGCAAGCTTGCTTGTGCAACTATTCCGAAAGAAGTAGAGCCACATGTATTATACATTTTAAAATTAAATGCGGAGAGGGAGCGCGTGCCGACACACCTGCACTTCAGGATTTGGTAAAACAGCCACCTGGTTGAGCTGGCGGTTTGCTTATGCCTATATATACATATAGAATATATGGAAGTATATGTATGGCAATGCCACTTCGTCTTATGACTCTTACGTGAGCCAAGGGCTGTGTCGGAGGGGTGTAAAAGAAAGCGGACTAAAGAGAAGGGAAGGAAATTGAAAGAGAGCCAAGCGTAACGCAAGCGGTGGTTGAACGGTCATCGAGAAGAAAAGAGTAATAGCATGTGTGTCTCGATCTCGAGTCATTAAATCGTTTCTTAAGTGCAGACAACCATAACCTCCGTCACACTCAGCGACACCTGGATTATACGTATATAGTTTGCATTAGGCCAGCTTTCTTATTCCCTTGAAAAATTGATTTGGGAATCTATTCTCTGTTTACTAGTGTATTATTACTTCTATTCATAAATTCTTAACGGTCTACACCATCTCTGAATCTGAGCTGTATAGGACTAAACTTTCTTTTCTAAATTAGTTTTGGCTATCTACACGTGGAAAGACATTTTATTTTAATACTTTGTAAAGCTGTCAAATTTTAGAATTTGTTGTGTGACCGTTCAGAATGTATGTAACGCTTTATTTGTCAAATTTCTCAAACATTCTTGATCTTCCACAAGTTTTTCTTCCAAGGTAACTTTGATTGCAGAAAGAGAAGAAAATTTGTTTTTGACTTTTCAGAATTATAATATTTTTCTAGATGAAATATGGTATCTTATAAAATAATGGGTCCAAAAGTCCTGACACCTGGCTTTGAAGTTTTACTACTCGGCGAGAAAAAATCGCAGAATGTTGAGTCAAAGACAGAAACATTCTTCAACATTATACTTGTAAAACGATGTCAGTTTGATTTTCGTCAAAATTTGTTTGTCTATCCTGTGACAAAAAATGTGTGAAAAAATAGGAGAAATGACCCTCAACTTTCACCACGTCGACTTTGAAGTCCTCCACACGTTCAAAAATTGGTACCAGAAATTTAAAAAAAAATGAGTGTTCTGTAACATGTACTTAACAAATGGCGAATTGTTTTACTTTAATTTAATGATTATTTGAATTAGTAGAGCTAAAAATGTAAAAAATAATTATATCTGCTCTGGATAGAGATTTTAAGCTGAACTCTAGCTTAAAAGAAGCTTCTCGATTCAACGGTTTCATCTCAAAAGTTGAACGTTCAATAAAAATAATTAATATCTGTATTAAAAGCGTCGGAATAATTACGATCTTAATGAGTTTAAATACTGGAAACTCGTATTGAAAAGACGTCCTTTCTCAGCATTGTCCAATTTAAGCGTGAAAAAGATCCCTTCAAAAAAAAGGGTCATGCTCCCGAAAGCGATAGACGTAGACTGAATCTCCTCTTCACGCATTACGAATCTTCAAAGCGTCATTCAGCCTTTAATGTCTACGCCAATGTCTTTCGGAGGCTTGACCCTTTTTTTTTTGAAGAGATATGTTTCACGATTAAATTCGACAATGCTGTGAAAGACCGTTTTTTCAATCCGAGTTTCCAGTATTTAAACTCATTAAGATCGTAATTATTTCGACGCTTTTAATTCAGATATTAATTATTTTTATTGAACGTTCAACTTTTGAGATGAAACCGTTGAATCGAGAAGCTTCTTTTAAGCTAGAGTTCAGCTTAAAATTTCTATCTAGAGCAGATATAATTATTTTTTACATTTTTAGCTCTACTAATTCAAATAATAATTAAATTATAGTAAAACAATTCGCCATTTGTTAAGTACATGTTACAGAACACTCATGAATTTTTTTAAATTTCTGGTACCAATTTTTGAGCGTGTGGAGGACTTCAAAGTCGACGTGGTGAAATTTGAGGGTCATTTCTCCTGTTTTTTCAGACATTTTCTGTGACAGGAAAGACAAAAAAATTTGGACGAAAATCAAACTTACATCGTTTTACAAGTATAATGTTGAAGAATGTTTCCGGCTTTGACTCAACATTCTGCAATTTTTTCTCGCCGAGTAATAATGCTTCAAAACCAGGTGTCAGGACTTTTGGACCCGACTCAAGTAGCAATTATTAGTAAAATATCATACGAAAATAAATAATAACTGATATGGAAGAAGTGAAAGTAACTATAAGTGATTTTAGGCTGGTAAATCTAATGAAAACAAATCATTAAACTTAGTAGCTACGCAGCATTTTATAGCATTTTTAGCTTCTTTTAAAGGGCGCCTGAACCCTTATTCTAATGAGGAGACGTCATAGCTCAGCACAAATGTCTTTAAGATAAGTTTTTCCAGTGTTATGAGAGAATAATTGAGTAAAGGTTGAAGACAAACTTTAAAAATCTGCCCGCTTCGCGGGCACATTCTCATCGCGCGCGGCTCGCTTCGCTCGTAACTTTGAGCGCGCCTAGGGCGCGCAACTGTTGGATCTCGCGCTTCGCGCTCGATCATATATATATCTCGCGCTTCGTGCTCGATTATGTATTCACCTCGCGCTACGCGCTCGGGCGTATCTACATCGCGCTTTACGCTCGGTTCCTCTAGATTTTTCAACTTCGTGTTCGACTTCGATGAAAAGAAAAAGTTTGTGTGCAAATATTATAAAATTATCAAAACCTCTACATGTTAAGTGATTGTTAAATTTGTTTTTATTTTAGACTGAAAAGGAACTTTATTTACTCCAGGTTCTATCGACCTTAAGGAACACATTCTCATCCAGACACTCGCGCCTCGCGCTCGATATTTGATTTGAAAATCATTTGAACCTTGCGTTCCACGCTCGGTTCTGTGCACCGTATGATAGAAACAAAAAAGTTTGAACGCACTTACGGCGTGCGATTTGGTAAGTACACTGAGCGCGCACTTTGTGCTTCGTGTTATAAGTTCTTCATATACAAATTACTAAATTTGTATTTGATTTCAAATGAAAAATAATGATATAATTTAGGCGACAAATTTTATTAGTTGAAATTTTATTTTAGCTTGTGCCGTTTTTCAAACAAGTTAATTTTTTCATTTTGAATATATTCTTACAAGAAAAATTGATTACAAGTTTGTAAATCTTTTTTGAATGCAAAATTTTTGTTCATTTATCTGTTTCCGTACCTTGCATTGTTTTTTCAAAAATTTGATTTTTTTCACTGTTAATGTTATTTTCACGAATAAGACAAAAACTACGCATCCTATCGAAACATGATTCACAACAAATTTGTACCTCTTCCTTGGATGAACAAATTTTTTTCCTATCAATTTTTTCGTAGCTCGTGTTATTCGTCTAAAAATTTGATTTTTCTATTTTCAATGCTGTTTTTTACGAATAAAACAAAAACTACGCGTCATATCAAAAAGTGAATAATAAGAAATTTGTAGATCTTTTTTAGGTGCACAATTTTGGTGGAATGATCTTTTCTCGTATCTTGCATAGTTTCACAGCAAAATGGAATTTTTGATTTTTCATTATTTTTTTGTGCGATCAAATTTGAATTTTTTTTTTCAAAAAATTCAAAAAGTTGTTATGAAAATATTATAGGGTGTTCAAGAAGCAACGTTTTTCTCCGCCTGACTTTTTTCATATCGTGCGTTTTTCGGCTTAAATGTTCATTTTCGTTTGTTTTTTGGAATTTTTAAAATGCTATAACTCCAGTATTTTTTTTTTATCACGGAAAATCATTAGAATATTTTGTTCGTCATTTTGTGTACTACTAATAACCGTGCATAGAATTTTCAAATCTTCAAAAAAAGTGGTCTCAAAAATTTTCAAAATGTGCTCACTTTTTGAATTTTCATCCAAAATAGCTGATTGACGAACTCGTCCTTTCTTTTTAGGCCATAAAAAAGTGTGTCAAAGCTCAATCAAATCTGATCATTTTTTCGAAAGTTATCGTGTCTACAGACAGACAGACAGACTACAGACAGACAGACACCTTAGTAAAAATAGTTTTTTCTAGCTCAGGGGGTCTCAAAACGTGGAGATTTGATGAAAACCGACTATGTCAAATTTTACATAAAACCAATACCTTCTCATTAGAATGAGAATGTAAAAACATCAGAGAATGTACTACGGCGCTCTTTCATATATGTACATTGTTACACGTATAACCGGCCCTACGCATTAATTATTATTACACACCCGCGACGTGTACAATTCACATCAATTCTCATCCCCATGAGAGGTCAGTATGATGAGAAGCAATGAACCAGCAAAATCAAATACTTCGCCTAAGATGGAAGAAGGGTGGTAAGAGGGAAGGTTGGGTGTCGAGAAAGGAGAACTGATGAGATGAAAGAAAGAAATACATGGAAATAAATATAGACGGAGAATTTTGCCTGGGGGGTCCTCTACTTCCACTTGGCAGTGAGATAAAAAGGGATACGGAGAAGCAGAGAAAAACAGAGAACCCATATGGTTGCAGGCCCACAAATTATCGTGGAAAGCAACAATTGCCAGACAATTACCAAATCAATATGAAATCAAGCAGTCTGAGGATGGTGACGTCATGACATTATTTGAAACTCAAATATGGGTCATGATTTTTTACCATGAAACCCGACTTCTTTCGATTTAAATTAAACTTTTTCAGCGGATCTTGAAGCTTTTTGAACATTTACCAAAGGATATGCAAACAAGTATCGCATGTCCAGACATTGTGAAACTTTAAAAAGTGTTATCGTTTTTGGGTCCTTGTGATGCCACATGCCACGAGTCTCTTTCGGGCTATCGCATCTGAATCAATCCACATTTGCAACTTTTCCTCCGGCATCTGTCATGAACAGCATATCTGACCAGCATATCTGGCCAGCAACATGCCTCGCCAACGAATTGCGACTTCTGTAGCTTTTATTACTAGAAGTATAATTCTTCCGAATGGTGGGTTCCAAGAGTGACATGCCTTAGATGCGGATTGTCACTTCTGCATCATTTCTCATCAATATCTGCCTGTCTTCCAAGCGACATGACTTACCAGCGGAATTCCACTTCTAGTTCATTTATTTCCAGAACTACATGTCTCCCGAGTAGCACATCTGATTAGTAACATGTCTTACCAGCGGATTTTGACTTTTGTGTCATTTGTCAGCATAAGAAGCACGAGCAACATGTCTCACCAGACTACGTATTGCAACTTCTGCCTCATTTCTCGCGAAAAACTGCCTTGTCTTCCAAGCGGCATGTTCAATCAACGGATTGCCGCTTCTAATTTATTTATCAACAGAACTACATGTCTCCCGAGTGTCATGTGTCATCATTGGTACGCCTTACCAGTAAAATGCCACTTCTTTACCATATCTTACCAAGAACTGCTTGTCTCCTGAATGTCATGTCCAATCAGTGGATTTCCCCATTTAATCCATTGATCACCAGAACTACATGTCTCCAGAGTAACATGTCTAACTAGTGGCATGTGTAACCAGCGTGTTTTCACTTCTGTGTCATTTCTGCGTTACGAACTGCCCAGCTCCCCAGCGTCACACCAGCAGATGCCTCTGCTTTCCTCACAGAAAAAAACACTTAATTTAAGTCGAAAATTGGAATTATTTTAAAGTGTAACAAAGAGAAGCATATGCAACCCTTAAATTAAGAATTTGTTTTAATCATTAGAGTAAGCATACAAAAAGACTGAAATTCAGACAGTAAAGACCTAAAACTAAGGTAGTAAAGACCTGAAATTAGGACGATATTTATACTGAACAGGTAGTGTAAGGTTGAGATGACATTAAATTAAGGACTCTTCTTGCTGTAAGTAAGTCGCATATTTATACTGAAATTATGCATCTCCTCATCCCCCCTCCCGTGACCCGTGAGCCCTAACCTGAAATCACATAAATTATAAACATAATCTTTATGAAGTCCTTTTGGATTTTCTATAAATTCACAAGTAGAACACTTTGTCTGCACCAAGAATCTCGGAGACTCACTTTTTTATTTATGTGAACACCCCTATACAATCATACTTTTCGATTGCAATCTGGACAAAAAACAATGTGCGTTCCTTGAAAATCTAACTTTACACTAAGCATATGAGCAGAAAATGCAGTTTTTATTTCAAAAAACAGTAAATAGACAGTTCACGCGTGACTTTTTAACTGGATACAATTTAAGATACACATACAATTCCGGTTGTGTTCGAGAATTTTAGAGACTTACGACAAAGCGTCACTTGAAACGCGGAGTAGATTATAGAAACGGAGCAGAATACCAAGACCGCGTCGTGCGTATGTCCCAGCGCGATTAAGGGCCCTGGAAATCGAGTGTAAATCGTAGAAAATGGATTCAGGCCAAACGGCGAAGCCATTTTGTCTGATTTTTTGTACAAATAATCTAAAGGGTATACAGACTCTCGGTACAGATCGATTTTTTCGAAAAATAATCTATTTTTCATGTAACAATTAAAAGAAGAAAAATTACTTTTTGTGGTACAGTGTTCTACTATTAAGCGAAGCAGGGAGCAGGTAAAGCAGTTATCGTGCTCGGAATTTCTTTTGCGCGACCCTAGCGGGAAAAGGAAAAACTACGATCCATTATCATTCAAGTCTGCAGGTTATGAAACGCCCACTGTGACCCACATTGATTCATTCAGGGGCGAACATACCGTATATAAAAACTAGGGGCCCCTACCCAAAGGAGTGGGTAAATTTCCAAAAGGTTGGGTGGGTGGCAAACTTACTCCGAAAGTAGTAGACAATTTATATAGTAGACAATATAATACAAGCTCTCGGGATAAACGGGCAGATTATACAAACATGCAAGATATTCATGATATGTGTCGCCCAATTTCCTCCGAAAATACCAGATTGATTCGCATTACACACAAACTTTGGATGTTTGCACAATTCAGGGGCTGTCTGCAATAACCGGTTATAGAAGTCAAGCGCTTAGTATTTTGACCCTGAGAGCTTGTAAAAAATGTTTCAAATTGTAATGTTCCAACATTTTACTGTATGTCAAATTAGCTGAAAGGAGGCCATTTTGGAGAAAAAAGTAGCAGAATTTCCTCTTTATTTCAAAGACTACACGTGCTCTAAGTTGTTCTCACGAGGGAACGAAGGAGCGCAATGAAATTTCAAATTTAAATATATGGTTGGAACATTAAAATTCGAAACATTTTTTACAAGCTCTCAGGGTCAAAATACTAAGCGCTTGACTTCTATAACCGGTTATTGCAGACAGCCCCTGAGTTGTGCAAACATGCAAAGTTTGTGTCTAATGCGAATCAATCTGGTATTTTCGGAGGAAATTGGGCGACACATATTATGGATATCTTGCATGTTTGTATAATCTGCCCGTTTATACAGAGGGCTTGTATTATATTGTCTACTATATAAATTGTCTACTACTTTCGGAGTAAGTCTGCCACCCACCCAACCTTTTGGAAATTTACCCACTCCTTTGGGTAGGGGCCCCTAGTTTTCGTATACGGTGTGTTCGCCCCTGAATGAATCAGTGTGGGTCACAGTGGGTGCTTCATAACCTGCAGACTTGAATGATAATGGATCGTAGTTTTTCCTTTTACCGCTAGGGTCGCGCAAAAGAAATTCCGAGCACGATAACTGCTTTACCTGCTCCCTGCTTCGCTTAATAGTAGAACACTGTACCACAAAAAGTAATTTTTCTTCTTTTAATTGTTACATGAAAAATAGATTATTTTTCGAAAAAATCGATCTGTACCGAGAGTCTGTATACCCTTTAGATTATTTGTACAAAAAATCAGACAAAATGGCTTCGCCGTTTGGCCTGAATCCATTTTCTACGATTTACACTCGATTTCCAGGGCCCTTAAGGCAGAGTCAACCTGAAACTCAGTAAGGCGAACTTCTTAATTTTCGGTAACGAAAGCCTTACACGTTATTTTAGGTTGCCTTCAACTTACTTTCAGAACTGTATATTGAAAGTTAGGTGCATAGTTTATTTTATTTCAGTCAAAAATGCTTAATTCTTATTTAAGATAATTAAGAACTTCATTCAAGATAGTGTGTATATACTTAAATTTAGTTGCTTCCTTATTTCAGGTCAAATTTGAAATTAAGTCGAATATAACTTTAAGTATTCGTTATTACTGTGCTTGTTCTTTAATTTTAAATTGTGTAATGTTTTCAGTAATGAACCTATATCTTCTTGAAATATTTTCATTTTGCTATAAACTGAACATGCTAAAGATATCTTTTCATCTCCTTTTTACTTTGAAAAAGATTTTTTCATTATATTTTAAATAGTTGTTAATTTTATCTTTTTTCAAATCTGTTTCAATCTTGCGTTGATCCTCAAACATCTGGTAAAGTCAAACGTATTGTAATTGTATGATGCGCATCAAGGCATATTTATAATAATTGTTTGAATTATTATGAATGTCATGCATTCTTTCTCTTATAACATAAATTTCTGAATAATGCCTAATCCAATATTCTATCTTTTCTTATATACTTAGAGTTATGGTTCCCTGTTTGTATTGTTTCACTTTCTCAATTATCCTATTACCGTTTAAGTTGGCAGACGCACGATTAAGACTAATTAGATGGAATCTCGGGTTGATTCTTCATTAAAAGAGCAAATTAAAACTGGAAACGATTCAGAACAATTGGCATGAGGGCTAGTGAGTAAGGGAGCCCTCACTTTGCAATAATGCTTAATCTACTTGCGAGCATTTTAACTATATTACCAATATCTCCATTTATTTATTATCTAGTATTTAATGAATAAATGGTGGAAAAATCACCATAAGGTTTTTCATCACGTCCATCAGTACAAGAAGAAAGATCCATGGCAATAGTCAATAACAATCTTCTTTGGGAAGAGGGGGAGAGTGTGAAACGGAGCAAGTAGGACGAGGGAAATAGACGGTCACTGCACGGAGAAACTATTGGTTGTAAAATTTGGCATTATAATATTGATTTTTACAAGAGTTCGATGTCAATCTAGGATAAAGCCGAAAAAATAGTATTAGGTGGAGTCTACACTTCCGGCGCCAGTAGTCATTTAAATACCTAAAAATATATTTTTCAAGGTCAAAACTGATAAAAATCATATTTTTAAAAAGAAAAGTAATCTGTTAGCATTTTTTTCACGATAACACGGTGAGCGTAGTCCAAGTATTTTCGGTGTGAATAGGAACTTCGTTAAACATAACCGATTATCCATTTAAATTACGAAAATTGCTCATAATAAGAATGCAAAATTATTATTGATTTTATTATTCGATTGAATAGATTTTGAAAATTAAACAAATATCGAGACACGCTTATGGTAAGAAATTATTTTTGACGAAAATATTTGATTAAATGAAGCTTCGTCCCATGTGTCGAGTGTTATTGTTTGACCCTTAGTATCGGCCATCTTGCTAATTGACGTCACAGCCTAAAACACTTAATATTAATTTTGAATCACGCGTGACCTGCAGTCAATAAACGCACTACGCTTGTTCTGCGCGGCAGGTCAACCCGCTAAAGTTGGGATCGTCTAGGCAGATAATCGATATTTTGTTTAAATTACAAGAATTGTGTATACTGAATATAAAACATTATCCCAGGTGCGAATTTGGGTTGGCAGCCAGAGTTGACGGTCGGCCCAAGGTCGGGCCGGCTTTGGCAACCGAATTTTGGTAACCAAGGTTGGCCCAGCTATAGCAGGTCAAAGCCACCTTAGTTGGGCCAACGTTAGAAGCCGACATTGGTTTCCAAAATTCACCCAACCGTCGGCCCAACTGTGGACCAAGGTTGGGTCAACGGTCGTTTGGGCTTTGACAAATTGGCTCCAAATAACCATAAAACTACGATCGGCCCGACTCTGGGCGATAGTTGGCCCGACCATCGGCGTAATATT
>CAKNYM010052597.1:353287-378597 GCA_932195095.1 Andricus curvator
ATTTTTATTTTGCTCTTTCGACCATGGCAGTTTTTCCTATTTTCTGTGGGAAAAATTAGAAATACGTACAATGAACATACGAAAATGTCTTCCCTACTGTGTTTTGTAAGCTTCACAGACTTTCCTAGGGATTATAGAAACTTTCGTTTGGTATAAGTACAATTATTTAATCACTTATGATTATATTCCAATGAACTTAATAATTTCACAGTTTAATATTTACAATAGTAATTCTCGAAATAGTGACGCTATATGCGGGCTCACTATTGTCTTATTGTAAAAATAAATATTATAAATATCAAATTTTACAACCGAAAGTTTCTCCTTGTGGAGAGGTGCAAATTTATACATCTTGAAATTTTATTTTTTTATTTATGGTGATTGATCCACTCAAATTTTTTTGTGTTCCGGAAAAAAATGCACTATTTTTTTCAAATCGGTCAACATTAACTCATACCCCCAAGATTTTGCAACCGTGGGATTTTAAATAGGAAAAGTTCAGTTTTTGAGAAAATGGACAAAAGAAGTACTTGTTATTAGTTTTTTGTAAATTGAAATTTAGTCACTTCTTAAGAATTGTTCAACGAATAATTGTTGCCCAATGAATGTTAATTTTGCACCCCCCCCCCCCCTTCCCCATCCTCTTACATTGTATCCGGGAAATGGTCAAAAAATGCAAAATAGCAGTTTTGTGTGAAATTCATGTTAAAAACGGTCTTTTTTTATGTTTTCAAAATGAATAATATTTCTTCAATATTTTCGCGGCTAGCTTCCCTCGCAAGTTTGAGCGCGCCTAAGGCACGCGTCTGTTGGATCTCGCGCTTTGCGTTCGATAGTGTATTCATTTTGCACTGCGCGCTCGGTTTTTGTACTTCCTCCACATTTGTGCACAGACCTTTTAAAATTAAAGGTCAAATCATCGCTAACTGTCATATGGTGATTGTGAATTCTCTTTTATTAAAGCTCCTTTGGCTTTAAGGAACACATTCTCATCACGTATCTCGTGCTTCGCATTCGATTTAGTCCAAAGTGCAAACTTTTCTACATTGGGTTCAACTCTGTTATATCAAGTGTATATTATATTTATGTTCTTATATTTATATTCTTACCTTGTGTCGCTTTTCCACATTTTTTTTAAAATTGTTAATGTTATTTCTTACGATTGAAACAAAAACTACATATTATGCTATCAAAAAGTGATTGATAAAAAATTTGTAGAACTTTTTTGGGTTCACAATTTATGTCAATTCATCTTTCTTCGTACCTTGTGACGTTTATCTAAAAGAATTTATTTTTTGTTTTTAATGTTATTTTTTACGAATTAAACAAAAACTACTCGTCCTATCAAAAAGTGAGTATTAAAAAACTTTTATATCTTTTTTGTGTAAACAACTTTTGTCTATTAATTTTTTTTTCGTACCTTGTGTCGTTTTTCGACAATTTTTTTTATTTTTCATGTTATTTTTCACGATTAAAACAAGAACTACGCGTCCTATCAAAAAGTGATTAATAAACAATTTTTACCGAATCCATTTCAAATCAGGCAGGTTCTACACTTGAAGTTGCAGAATCTCTCGGGGACAAAATATGTTGTTTTTTAGAGGAAATTAGGCGATACGTATTTTTGCGATAGTCGATTTTCTCAAAAAAAAACCCACACTTAATTTTTTTGCCAATTCTTTGTTGAATTTGTACTATCATAAGAAAAATACCTTGTGAGTTTAATGCTTGCTAAATAACTTTTGTGGCCAGGAGTATTTTTTTTCATAAAATCGAATTTTCGCATTTTTCTTGAAAACAACAACAGATACAAAAAAATGTTGAGGAAATAGTTCGCACATTTAAAAAAGTTCTATAAAAAGTTCTCTTACGCATTTATGATATCTTGTACCATTTCCGTAAAAAATGAATAAATTCAATTTTCAAAAACAAAAAATTCTCTTCAATCCTGGCTTATGGAAATACCCACCATTTTTCCTCAATATTTAAAAAAAATATACGTTCATATGACGAAAACTCCATGTGAGATTTACGTGGGCTGATCAATTTTTATCATCAGAAAATTATTTTTCATAAATTCGAATTTTCACATTTTTTGCTGAAACAACTCTAATGAAGAATCTGAATAAATAGATAATAAGAATCTGAAAACGTGGGTCCTATTATTATTAATTTTTTTTTAACTGAGATTCAAACAAAGTTTTTGTACATTATTGAAAAATACCTGGATAAATATGAAATATATTTAAATATATTGAATATAAAAACTTTTCAGTCAAAAAATTTCTTGTCTTGACAATAATGTTGTAACTTAATTGTTTCAGCACATTACAAGGATATTGAACGGTTTAAAATTAAAATCTATTGATAAGAAATTATTCTCTAAACATTCCTCAAAAAACGACTAATCTTTAATTTACCAAAAGTTATTAACAAGTAGTTCTTTTTTCTATTTTTTCGAAAACTGCGTTTCCCATTTTAAATCTCATGTTAATTTCAAAATCTCGGAAAACAAACCAATTTGGGGGGGAGTCGATCACCAAAAATCGAAAGTCGATTTTTCATACCACGCTTAGATATAAAGGTGAATATGATATATATATATATATATATATATATAATAGAATATGAGGTGAGCGAAGAGGGAAGAGGGCAGAGGGACAATATATTGTCGAAATTGATAGATTCAAAGAGAAATGAATTCCACGTTCCTATTTGAAGAGTGATATTTCTTTCCGTCTTTCTTTTTTCCAGTAGGGATACTATCTTTCCATTCTGAACAGAAATGGTACTACTTCTCAAAGATACAATGTTAAGGACGAAGAACTGACAATATCTTTCCTTCGTTACCTTCGCATTATCAGGACCGAAACAACTATAATCTCGATGCCGACCTCTAATCATACGCTGGATTTACAACCTATGTGCCTGTACCAAAGAGAGCCAATATAGCCCCTGAAGTGTAGAGAAGGTCCCTACGGTCGCTCGTGTTGCACTATAATTACTGCGGCATTACTCAAGCATTTCGTAAGGGTGGCTCACTGCCATACAGGAGGCTTAAAACAATTTTTGTTAACCTTCAAGAAACATAGCGCCTGGTATACTTGAAAGATCATCAAGTGAATTTTTGAAGCTGATTGCTAAGTTTTAAAATCGATGGTTCTTTAAAGCGATCCCCCCCCCCCCCCCCCCCGCTACGGACTGTTAGAAATGTTTGTATTTGAATTTAGATAAGTATGCCACATTTAAAAACTCAAGTGTATTTTCTTCTTTTTTAGAGTCTTTTCCATGGTCACTTGCACAGGCTTTATAGGTACAGATTGACAGCGACGCGACGTCAGTAACAACATCCTATCAACATAGAGAAAAGAGGGTTCATTTTTCTTGCAGAGACTTTTGAAGCGGTTTCCTGTTCATAATCACTTTTTGCGGATCATAAGTATTATTTGCGGGACATAATGACTTTTTGTTAATCAAAATGATTTTTGGCTTTAGGAGGAGGTGTGAAAATGGCGAGAGGGTTGAAAGGGGTGGATTTTAAAGGGGAAACTAGTTGAAAGTGTGACATGGTGAAGGGTGAGGTAGGTCCTGATTAGGGGGATTGAGGAGGGGAAGATAAGAGATGATGAAGGGTATAAAGGACGAAGAGAACGGTTATGATGGAGAAGAAGCCTAGAAGTCGGGGTATATGAGTATAGGGGGATAAGATTGGGGGCGGTTATAGCGAGGGGCAGAGTATATAGGAGAAAGGTGAGGTGGAGTGGGCCGTGGACTTGAGGGGTGGAGATTAGAAATCATGTGAAGTGAATGAGGGATAGTGTAGTAGGGGTAGAGGAGAGAGAAAAATCCAGTAATTCTATACTTTTGAAAATTCGTTTTTTTTTTAAATTGATATTTGAAAATGTTTTTCTTCAGAGAGGCAAGGAATTTGCAACTTAATATTTTGAACAGGTTTTTATCTGCAATTTTATTCTTTATTTAAATATAATAATACAAAATATATGCATGTAAATAAAGACATAAATTCGTCGCTCTGTTTTGTTTCCAGAAGGTCTACCTCACAGATTCCTATACTGAAGAAGCCTACATAGTAAACTACATTGGAACGTATGTAGGAACCCATATGGGATCCTTTTTTGAATTCCTGTCTCAAATTACGATCGAGGATAGGAATATAGAATGGGATATAGAATTCCTACATAAATGGGTTTGCAATTAATATTTAAGGATTGCGCAGTAGTTTTCTATGAAAGCTACGGATGCGCAGTATTTTTGGAGGTTTTTAAGATTGCCGACTATGCACCCAAAACTTCGAAAACATATTTTATTTAAAAAAAATTATAATCCCATGTGGGATTTCATGTAGGAGCAATTCACATGTTTCCGTAAAGGTATTCATGTAAGAACCCATGTGGAAACCCACAAAATATTTCCCATCCTATATCAGATCGTAATTTGAGACAGGAATTCAATAAAGGATCTCATATGGGTTTCCACATAGGTTCCCATGTAGTTTGCTATGTAGGCTTTTTCAGTAGGAATGCACAGGGGCAAAGTCCAGATTCTGTTTTGTATTCGGTTGCACAATGATAGAGGACAAACGCCCTCTAGTGTGGAGTCACGATGTACATTTTGTACACCTTGAATTATGATAGGAGAAAATGAAGATATCAGCACGAAAATTCAACACAGGAGAATGCTGAGAGAGGAATGTGGTCGCCCATCGCTGCAGGGCTGCATCCATTTTATTATGAAATGCAAATCATTTAAAGACTGCAATTTTGGAAGTCTCTGATATAATTTTCACTCATTAGTAAGAGATAATCTTTAAAATGATAGTCTGATCCGTCCACTGAAGCATATTACAGTACTAACATATCGAGCCTTACAGTGTACTTGTCATTACTTCTTTTTTTTTATAATCCAAAGGTCAAAACTTTTTATTATTTTCCAGAAATATTTGTGATGTGCCAAACCTGAACAGCATAGATATTTATTTTTCAATAAATTCTGACAATAAAATGATCATTTTTAATGTTGACTATTTTATTTATAAAAAGACAAAAATGTTGGATTAAATAATTTGTTCATATTGTTTTTACAGTTCTTGTCATCTTAATATTATTTAGTTATTGAAACACATAGTTCTTTTTAATTCAAACCTATTTCAATTGAGGAAATAGTGAACATTATGAAAAAACCTATGATCGAAGTATATTGTGATTCTACTTACGGTAGCGTTTATTTATTTATTTGATAGTTAAATCAGACTCCACCTGACAAATTAATAAAAACTGCCTGAAAATGATTAAATAGGGCCATCCACAAAAATTTGGTTTGCCTTATAGTTAAGTTTTTTATAAACTTTGACTCCCAAAGAATTTGAATGTGAAATTAAAACCTAAGTTTGTTTATTTGATAATTTATGATAATTTATTAAAAAGCGACAAAATATCAACCGGAAATGTCGATTTTTTAAACGAAACATGTAGCGCCCTCATGGATTGAAACACGTAGTGTAAAATCACGCGCCTTTAAAGCTGAAGAAAATACATCGACAATTTATTATTATTATTATACCATTAAGCCATTTCCCTTTCGGGGTAGGCGTGACCTGCTCGGTTGGAAAATAGTAGTGTGTAGATGGGTATATAGGTATAAGGTAGATAGGTATGTAGGTGTGAGGTATGGATATTTTAGATTGATCTAGAATTCTCGTGTTATTTATTTAAATAACACGTTCGTTCCGCAACACTGCTCCGACCCAGGTTGCTGATCAATCTCTCTAGTGATCACCCCAGGTGAAGAGCCTCACAAAATTGTTATGTGTGGTTCCCCACTTGGGCCCATTAGTATCCCAGGTCTTTGTTTCAGCCATCATTCACTCTATTGTCACTCTGTTTACAAACTATTTGTCGCCACACTTTTCTGTCCTGGCATACTACTCTAGCTTCCTTCCCGTCCATGCATTTTTTCATGCAAGCTGTCGTGTTTCTATGGCTTCTTATGTCTCTTCGGATTAGTGTCTCATTCACGGATTCTAACCATTCTTTCGGCGGTCTACATCTGGGCATTCTGCCATTTACTTTACCTTTATACACTTGTTTGGTCAGTCGTTCATCCTTCATTCTTTTAAGATGACCGAACCATCTTAACTGATTTCTTTCCCATGTGTCAACTATTGTCTCCTTTGCACCACTTTCTTTGAGGATTATCTCGTTTCGGACTGTGTCCATCAGTGTTTTTCCGCATATTGTGCGTAGAGGTTTCATGCCAATCGCGTTAATTTTACTCCTGTCCTACTCTTGACAGGTCCATGTCTCGCTACCGTATAGTACAGTCGGTACGAATATAGAATTGTGTATGGCCATTTTAGCTTTTTTTGATACGTTTTTGTTTGTGAGAATGGACCCTGCTCTACCGATAACCTGCTTTCCCTTATTTATGCGCCTATCTAACTCCCCATCTATTTTTCCGTCGCTAGTGAATAGGCTACCCAGATATACGTACTTGTCAACTTGTTCTAATCTGTCATCATTCAGGACAATGTTGCACATTGTTTTCTCACTTTTTCCCTCAAATACAATGATTGTTTTCTTATTTACGTTAATTTTGAGGCCCATGTTCCTTATGCTTATATTAAGTTTATTTAACATTCTTTGCAAGTCCTCGATTGATTCTGCCATAACAATCTTATCATCTGCAAAAGCTAACCCACGTACCTTCACTGTTTCGAGATCTACACCTTCTTCGTCGAAGAGGGCCGTTCTTAGACACTTATCCATAAATATGATAAATAGCCATGAGGACATAACGCATCCTTGTTTCACGCCTTGCATAATATCCAACCAGTCACTCAGTTTCCATTTACCCTGACACTCGCTTTACTACCTGTATATATTGCTTTTATTGCTTGCAGGAGCCATCCATTGACTCCGTACTCTTTAAGGACTTCCCAAAGTTTACTTCTATTTACTTTGTCAAATGCTTTTTCTGGGCCAACAAATGCAAAGAAAACTTTCTTTCCTACTCTCAAGCTTTTTTCTGTGATCTGTCTTAAGCTAAATATCTTATATGTACAGGATCTTCCTGGCATAAATCCACTTTGGACTTCCCATATCTTTTCTTCTGTGATTTCCATTACCCTACGAATAAGTATTTTTGAGTATATTTTACTTACGGTACTCAGTAAGCTGATACCTCTGTAATTACTGCAGTTGCTTTTATCTCCCTGTCTTTTGTATATTGGTACGATAATCGCTTTTCTCCAATCGTCTGGGACTTCTCCCATCTCGATACATAAATTTATCAATTCGCACAACTGTGAGGTATGTACTCGCCACCGTATTTACGGATTTCAGCGCTAATACTGTCTATACTAGCAGCCTTACCGTTTTTTAAATTCTTAATTATATCTCTAACCTCAGTGACACAGACTTTTTCAATTGGATTTTCTAATGCATTATGTTCTATGTCGCAGTTCTGTTGCCCTATATCTTCACCTCCTAATAGTTCTTTAAAAGAGTCTTTTAAAGCGTCTATTATCCCGTCTATATCATATAGCATTTTACCTTTGCTGTTTCTCATGCTGACAAACTCTGTACTTTTACTTTCCTTTATCTGTTTATATAATAGTTTCATAATTCCTTCAAAACCGTTTTGTATTTTTTTCTCTTCTTCTATTCTGATTTTATCTTTACTCTCTTTGACTAGTTCAACTTTCCTATTTTTGTGCCTGTAATCATTTTTTAGCCTATTTCTCTCCTCATCGCTAAGACCTGTGATGTTCAGCCTTTTTTTGTGCGCTTCTTTCTTTTCTTTTTGGGCTGCCTGAATTTCATCATTCCACCATTCATCACCAAATTTTCTTCCTACAACCGCCGTACCACATACTTCGGTCGCAGTTGTAACAATGATATCACGTAGTAAAGTCCGCGCGCCCTCTAAATCTTTATTGCTTAATAGTTCCTTCCAAATTGTCTCATCTATACGTTCGCTTAACCTATTTTGAAAGTCTATTCGCACTTCCGGTTTCTGTAAATTTTCAATCTTTATTCGCGTTTGTTTCGTTTTTTTGTTCTCTTTGTTCTCCATCCCCGCCCTAAATTTATTTTGGAGACTAAAAAGTCATGATCAGTATTGCATTCGGAACCCCTCATAACTCTTTTATCTTTAACTAGTTCTCTTAGTTTTTCATCAGCGATAACAAAGTCAATTATACTGTGGCTATTTCCTTTACGTCAGGTGTACATGTGGATCATTTTATGTCTAAACCAAGTATTTGTAATAAATAGGCCCTTTAGTAAGCATAAGCTAACTAATCTTTCCCCGTTATAATTTGTTCTTGTTGGATCCCCAAAATTACCTAGCACCCTTTCTGTATCTGTATCCTGACGTTGGATGCCGACCCATCCGTTCATATCTTCTAGCAGAATTATTCTTTCACCTTGATCGCAAGTACTTATTGTATCATTTAAAGAAGAAAAATATATAAACATATGAAGCCCCCCCCCTCCCACCCCCGGTTAATAATCATATGAGGCGCGTGGGTCTAAATATTGATTAAGAAGGCAGTTTCAGCGTTATTTGAAGTTTTTAGCTTTAAAAATCACATTTGATCGCAAGATTAATATAAAATAGTATAAAGTACTCATCCGAAAAATACTCTTGAATATTTTCCATTCTCTTTCCAATTTTCAAGTGGCACATAAAATGATCCACACGTACACCTGCACGGAGAGACTTTTGATATCAATATTTGGTTCATTCTGCATCAATAATTAAAATAAAATGTAAGAATTTAGGGATAATCGGGGTACAGTTATAAAGATTCCTACCATAATAAGAGATGATGGTATTTCTGTATGTATTATTATAAACTTGAGCGAGCAAAAATTGGGATTTACCTTTTGAAAAAGTCTTATTTACTGTTTGAAAAGAGTGAATGTGAAAAAGTGATAATGGTCAATAACAAGTTTTCTAAAAAATATCGTCAATAGTAAATATTTTAAGTAACATAAGTTATATGAAATGTAGGAAATTCTAGTATTCTTAAATAAGAATGTGTGTTGAAATGAGAGCCGCTAGTAATAACTGCATCAAGGATTTGCGAGAATTCTAAAAGACTATACTAAAAACGCCCGAACGTTTCCGAGTTGTTCTGTGTATAGCCGAGTACGCGACGACAAGGCCAGCAGACCAACTGTGACCTGCGATTTCCCGCCAAAAGTTTCAATTATACGTGTTTGTAGTACACAAATATTTGTAACTAGTGCAGTATGCATTGAAGCTCAAACAAATTTTTATTCTGAATTTATTAATTAAAAGTCTCAATAATCTACACATATAAAATAGAAGCTTATTACACTTTTCTGTTGAAAATGTTCAATTAAGTGCAATTAAACTGCAAAACCTAATTTTTTACACTTTTATAAATTGAACAGTTCAAAGATTTCTGGTTAAGAAATATAAACCCACGCCCCTCTTCTAACTCAATAAGAACGTTCAAAACAAAATAAGTGCCCCTTCCTATTTAGAAAAACTTGAAAACATAAATTTCCTCCCTTCCAGTTCTGTAAGAATCATAAAAATAACAAAATGTCCCTCTCGCAAATCAGAAAAAATTGAAAATCGAAATTTCCTCCCCTCCTACTCAATAAAAATATATTTGTTAAATTATCCTCTTCCGATTCAAACAAAAAATATAAATCTTTCCTAAAACACAATAAAAATCTGGAAAAGAAGAAAAAGGCCTCTTCCAATTAAAAAAAAATTGTATCCCTTCCAACTCAATAAAAACCTTAAAATTATAAAATGTATTCCCAATTTAACAAAAATTAGAAACTAAAATTTCCTCATTTCAAGCTTGATGAAAATGGTAAAAATACAATACAGCCCATTCTTCCACTGAATAAAAATTTAAGACCAAAAAAGTTACTCTTGAGGAAAAAATTAAATACCCAAATTTCGTTATTTATTTTAATTTTTGTCCTTTCAAATTGATAATTTTCAGTTGTTATTTAACGTTACAATAAAAATTGTAACGTTAAAAGTTTAAATTTTTACCATTCAAGGCTACCTGTTTCAAACAATTCAGTTTCAAATTGTTTAGTTTTTAATATTTGATTTATAATTGCTCATTTTGAAATTATTGTAATGAAAAAATGTCTAACTGAATGAATTATAAATTGGATATTTTGGACTGAAATAATATTTGAATAGGATTTTAAATTGAATAAAAGCGTGTAATTATGAATATATTAATTTTAAGTTATTTTCACATTGAAAGTAATTTATAAAGTTTCAATCAGACATTTTAATTTGCTTAATTATTGAAGCTTTCGTATTAAAAAAGTTGAATTTTCAACGTTAAAATTTGTGAATTGTTTAATTTTCAACCGATTTAGAATCGTATTGTAAAATAATCATTGTACAATTTTTAACACTCAAACTACAGTTAAATTTTAAAAATCATTAATCAATTCATATTTACAGTTGATCAACTTAAAACGCTTGTATAAACAATTTTAAATTTCAAACGCTTCTAATTTTTTATTCTTAAAGTCTTCGAAGCTGAATTTTTAAATTATTTCAATAAAAAATTTACGTTTAAAAATGAAAGCAAAAAATTGAAAAATTTTAAAGTAAAAGATTTTAGAATTAAGAGTTGTAAACTGAATGGTGTAGTAATTGAAACAGTTAACAACTGAAATCAGCATTTAAAAAAATGTTGAAATCGAACTCATTTTTGATTGAACTATATCATGTGATATGATATTTGTGATATCCCAAGTGATTTCATAGATTGTTCTTCTAAGAATTTGTAAAATTCCCTGTGAACGAATAAATTCACTGTCATTTCTCGGTTTTCCCGGTCTCAAAAAATTCCTGGTCATTTCCCAGTTTTCGGTCCAGCGCAGCGGCCACCCCGTAAGGCGTAAGTGATAAGTTCACAAAGCTTCAGATGTAGATTATTGGGGAGATAAAATCCAGTAAATGGTAGTGTTATTTGAAGAAAAATGTAGTTATAGGATTATCTACCTCGGAACTTAGACACGGGAAAAGTATTTTATTGAAAATATTAATATGTTCAACATGTTCGGAATTTTAAATTAATATGAAAATAATAAAAAAAATGTTATACAAAAAATGAGAAAGCTCATTTTCCTTACAGGCTCAAAAGGGTTGCAGTCCAATATGTCAAAGGCATTTTTCGTTAAAAGTTGGATTTTTTTAGTAGTAATTATAATTTTCCTAAAAGCTTGTATCATTAAGAAATTTAATTAATTAATTAATTGTTGTATAGTTATTATAGTAGTATAGAAAACATCCTTATTTATATATATATATATATATATATATACCATTAAGCTATTTCCCTTTCGGCGAGCCTCAAGGGGTAAGCGTGACACTACCCGATTCGGGTAGTGTTTCTAGGTGGATAGTTACTTGTAGTAAATAACTACAAGTGTGGGCTCACCACACCCACGACCGCTAACAGCAACGCAATAGTATCAGACGGTCACCCATCCAAGTACTAACCGCGCCCAACACTGCTTAACTTCAGTGATCTAACGGGAACTGGTGTTTCCAGCGTGGTATGGCCGTTGCCATAAAATGGCTCGATCCCCTAAAAATTGTTTCTTTTCGTGACAAAATGTCCCCTGAATATTGGCAGAATTAAAAAATATATATATAGGTATCTGTTAATCCCATTAGTTGCAAAAAATTGCTTATGTTATTTTAGTTTCTGCTATTAATGGATTGTTCTACTTTAGAATACAAAAGGATAAAATGCATATGTGCCGAAAAAAAATAATCCATTAATTTACGTCCTTACAACTCTACTTTTAATTTCGTGTTTCAAATTTTGAAATAATTCTGAAGCAATCTTTCAATTCAGTTCTTAAGTTTCTGAAACCAAATTTTTCATGCAAATGTTCGTCGCGTTAATAGTTTATTTTTCCTTTGATGATGATCTTTCCGATTGAATATATAAATGTACATATATAAAAATTTATATAAATGATAAATATAAATATTTTATAAAGTCCGGGGCACCTGAAATTTTTGACCCAGCACTATTAGTTTCTCACAAGTAGCGATACGTTTCACTGGTTAGTATATAAGGGCAGAAAGAATCATAAGTCTCAGCGTGATGCGTGCGATTTATACATATAAGATAGGTTTATGTATGCGTATAGGTATTAATATAGGATTCGTAAACAAACCACACTGTAGCCAGCGAGCGACGTACAAGCATACACAAATTGTAGCCAAAGTAACAGTGTGCGTTCAGACACTTCCACCCGTCTTTCTTTTTGCCATGCCGCAGCGTGAAACACAAGATCACGTGACCCCCATTTTTCGTATAGTGGTTTAGAAATATTGTAAAGCGTTTGTTTCGCTTCTTTCAAAGCACTATACCAATTTTCGTTATTCGAATCCATTACAAAATTTAATACAGAGACTTAGAAATACTGTAATTTTGTGTGTGTAAGAGTCTACTATTCTTACGATTTATTCCAATCAGAAATATTAGTCTGCATTTTCATAGTCACTATTCGACTTTTTCTAACCGTACCTCGATTATCCCTAAATTCGTATATTTTATTTCAATTATGAATATGCGATAAAAGAAATATTAATACCAAAAGTCTCTCCGTGTGGTGTAAAGGAAATAAGCGCAGTGTAATTGACTTCGTTATTGCGGATGAAAGACTAAGAGAACTAGTCAAAGATACAAGAGTCATGAGGGGTTCCGAATGCAATACTGATCATTACCTTTTAGTCTCGAAAATAAACTTAGGGCGGGGATGGAGAAAAAAGAAAACAAAAAAAAACGAAACAAACTCGAATAAAGATTGAAAATTTACAGAAACCGGAAGTGCGAATAGAGTTTCAAAATAAGTTAAGCGAACGCATAGATAAGGCAATTTGGGAAGCGCTTATAAGCAATAAAGATATAGAGGGTGCGTGGACTTTGTTACGGGATATCATTGTTAAAACTGCAATTGAAGTGTGTGATACGGCAGTGGTAGGAAGAAAGTCTGGTGATGCGTGGTGGAATGATGAAATTCAAGCAGCCCAGCAAGAAAAGAAAAAAGCGCACGAGGGAACATTAAACATGACAGGTCTTAGCGATGAGGAGAGAAATAGACTCGAAAATGATTACAAAGACAAAAAGATGAAAGCCAAACGAATAGTCAAGGAAAGTAAATAAAAAATCAGAACAGAAGGAGAGAACAAAATACAAAACTACTTTGAAGGAATTATGAAACTATTATATAAACAGTTGAAGGAAAGTAAAAGTACAGAGTTTGGCAGCATGAGAAACAGCAAAGGTGAAATGATATATGATATAGACGAGATAGTAGACGCTTTAAAAGACTCTTTTAAAAAACTATTAGGAGGTGAAGATATAGGACAACAAAACTGCGACATAGAACAGAATGCATTAGAAAACCCAATTGAAAAAGTCTGTGTCACTGAGGTCAGAGACATAATTAAGAACTTGAAAAACGGTAAGGCTGCTAGTATAGACAGTATTAGCGCTGAAATCCGTAAATACGGTGGCGAGTACATACCTCACAGGTTGTGCGAATTGATAAATTTATGTATCGAGACGGGGGAAGTCCCAGAAGATTGGAGAAAAGCGTTTATCGTACCAATATAGTAATATACAAAAGAAAGGGAGATAAAAGCAACTGCAGTAATTACAGAGGTATCAGTCTACTAAGTACCGTAAGTAAAATATTCTCAAAAATACTTACTCGTAGGGTAATGGAAATCACAGAAGAAAATATATGGGAAGTCCAAAGTGGATTTATGCCAGGAAGATCATGTACAGATCAGATATTTAGCCTAAAACAGATCACAGAAAAAAGCTTGAGAGTAGGAAAGAAAGTTTTCTGTGGATTTATTGACCTAGAAAAAGCACTTGACAAAGTAAATAGAAATAAACTTTGGGAAGTCCTTAACGAGTACGGAGTAAATGGAGGGCTCCTACAAGCAATAAAAACAATATATACAGGTAGTAAAGCGAGTGTAAGGGTAAATGGGAAACTGAGTGACTGGTTCGATATTATGCAAGGCGTGAAACAAGGATGCGTTATGTCCTCGTGGCTATTTCCCGTGTGGAAAAATTTCGTGGCGCTGTACTGTTTCTGTCCAGTCCGCCTTGAGTCGACATTGGCGCGCCACAGGCTGACTGTCCAGTGGCTAGACTGGGCTGTAACGCTCGGATCGACTAGTTTCTAGACAGATCGGCTATTTTGATAAAAAATAATTAATAATTAAATAATATAATTATTTTTTATGCCATAAAAGTCCAATATATAGATTTTGCAGTTAATTAAAAATATAAAAAAAGTTTTTGTACACAAAAAAATGAAGAAACGAGTTTCCGCAAATCTCTTGTACATAAGCCGGGTGTCGAACTTCTGATGAAACTTCCTATTATATTGTTGTAACTTTGTCCCGTCGCCTTAACACCTCGGCCATCTAAAATTTAAATTTTTTTTCTTTTTTGTCGGACATGAATTTCAATTCATTACATCCTAATATTTATTTCAATAAAACATGAACAATTTTTAAACATTAAAAGTGCTTGATTTGTGAATAAATCATTGAAAAAAAATAAAGTTTGTATGATGTTACTTGCGATTAGGCTACGAAATAATGATTGTTTATTATTTCAAATAACTAATACGTTAGGCTTAATTATCATTTACGGAATCAATAAATAATGAAAATAAATTGAATAAATCTTTTATAATAATATTTGATTTTCTGGAATATCATAAATATTATACCTAGCATTATACATATTATAATTATTATAAATTCAATATAAATTCATTATAACTTCACTATATAATTCAATTGAAACAAAATGTTTTAAAACATTCTTCAAAAAATCGTTCTTGAAACTGCAGTTCTTGTATTAAGACTTCTATCACCTATTGTAATTTCATAAATCTTTTATTCAGAAATGATTATTTTCTAAATTCACCTCTGTCATTTTTGTTTAAGTCCAAACCGTGATTCTATCTAGAAACTAGCTAAAATCTGGATAATCTTTATATATTCAAATTCGTAACGAACTTCTAGATAGCGCCAAGAATGGGACTAGACAGCAGAAAGGTTTGAATCAAACACGTAGTAAAACTAGAAAGCGCCAGTGTAGTGCCAGGCTAGTATTGCGTGAATAGACAGACTTGAGAAAAACTGTACTGGCTTTAGCATGATTCAAGACTGCCACGAAATTTTTCCACACGGGTTATCATATTTATGGATAAGTGTCTAAGAACTGCCCTCTTCGATGAAGAAGGTGTAGATCTCGAAACAGTCAAGGTACTTGGGTTAGCTTTCGCAGATGACAAGATTGTTATGGCAGAATCAATCGAAGACTTGCAAAGAATGTTGAATAAACTTAATACAAGCATGAAGAACATGGACCTCAAAATAAACGTGAATAAAAAAAAATCATGGTGTTTGAGGGAAAATGTGAGAAAACAATATGCAACATTGTCCTAAATGATGAGAGATTAGAGCAAGTTGACAAGTACGTTTATCTAGGTAGTCTATTCACTAGCGACGGAAAAATAGATGGGGAGTTAGATAGGCGCATAAATAAGGGTAAGCAGGTTATCGGTAGAGCAGGGTCCATCCTAACAAATAAAAACATATCAAAGAAAGCTAAAATGGCCATACATAATTCTATATTCGTACCGACTGTACTAATGGTAGCGTAACGCGATCGGCATGAAACCTCTGCGCATAATATGCGGGAAAACACTGATGGACAAAGTCCGAAACGAGACAATCCTCGAAGGATGTGGTCCAGGAGAGGCACTAGTTGACATATAGGAAAGAAATCAGTTAAGATGGTTCGGCCATCTTAAAAGAATGAAAGATGAACGACTGACCAAACAAGTGTATAAAGGTAAAGTAAATGGCAGAATGCCCAGCAGAGGTAGACCGCCGAAAGAATGGTTAGAATCTGTAAATGAGACATTAATCCGTAGAGACATAAGAAGCCATAGAAACACAAGAGCTTGCATGAAAAAATGCATGGACGTGAAGGAAGCTAGTTTAGTACGCCAGGACAGAAAAGTATGGCGACAAATAGTTTATAAACAGAGTTACAATAGAATGAATGACGCCTGAAACAAAGAGCTTGGATACTAATGGGCCCAAGTGGGGAACCATACATAACAATTTTGTGAGGCTCTTCACTTGGGGTGATCGCTAGAGAGATTGATCAGCAATCTGGGTCGGAGCAGTGTTGCGGAATAAACGTGTCATTTAAATAAATGACACGAGAATTCCAGATCAATCTAAAATATCTATACCTAACACTTATATACCTATCTATCTCATACCTATATAACTACCTACTTTATACCTATATACCCATATACACACTCATATTTTCCAACCGAGCAAGTCACGCCTACCCCGAAAGGGAAATGGCTTAATGGTATAATAATAATAACTTGAGTCACACGGTTAGAAATCATTTACGAATTTGTCTGTATTCAGAAATGTATTTAGGAAAATAATCAAACTTTAGAAAACAATCCAAATAATTAATCATCAACGTTTTTTGGCTAAAAGAGTTTATTTTTGTGGAGTCTCGGTATGCCTAGACACGTTAAAGCAGTTCGGATAATTTTCCAAAAGTGATTACACTTTTGATAAGTGATTTTTTGCGAAGTGCTCCAATTTCACCGTTGGTGAGACTCGAGGAGTAAAAGCGAAAAAAGGGTAAATGGTATGCGTGACGTTAACCCTGCTTTGAAACAATTATTTTTATACTTTTAATTAATTAATTTAGAATGATAATAATTACTCTAGGCGAATCGTAACATATTACCAATATTGCATCCGAAAAGCATAACCTTACTTTTTTTATATATGCTTATATAAATATTTCTATAAATACTTCTATAATATTGTTATACAATTTATACTTATAAGAATTATAATTACTTTTATAAATACTTCATTTTATAATACTTGTTGCTTAAATAAACGATTTGATTTTACGAGATTATAGCTCACATCCCGGCATCCGCAGAGATGCCATATATAACACCGTTGAACATCTGTCAATTACGAGTTTTATGTTTTATCAAAAAAAGAATATTTTATATTTTTCTATTCAAAAAAAAAATATTTACTCATCGTTAAAATGATCTTCGCAACAATATACTGTTGACGTTAAACATGTTTGTAGGGCACATGTCACGCCGAACATCTTTGTACCATTTTTTTCGTTTCTCACCTATGGGTGTAGATATATAAATAATTTTTCTGGATTTTTCCTTTGTTTACATTTAATCCCATTCGCGTGCATACTTTTTTGTAATATTGGGAATACATTGGAATATTGCAGCGTTCCCAACTGCACAAAACTGCCCCGGTACCGGGGCAGTTTCGCCCAAATGTCAATTTTTTTCAAATTCGTATAATATTGTCTTTTTCTAAAAAAAAGTTTAAAAAAATTTTATATATACAATCAACTTCATAAAATTTTTTTTACGATGGCGTATACGTTTCTTTTTCAACATTAAATGTCTACCTGAGTTTGATTAACAAATTTAGGTGGGCTAATCTGCCCCGGTCTCCCCTACTTGAAATTTTTTTTTAGAATTATCGCATTTTCATTACTTTTGATATTTTAACAATTCCTTGTAAAACAAATTGCTTTTCGCTCAGTCTTTGAAAAATTATTAAAGCTCGATACTTTTGATAAAATTTACCAGAGCGAACAAATTTTGAGGATACGATATCTTGTGATGACTTCTTAGTATGCATTTTGTTTTTATTTTACGAATTTGGATATCAATTCTTTCCACATTCAGTTTCTAAAAGTTATACAGCTGCATTTTTTCATAAAATATGAATACCTTTCTGAAACATTCGTAAGTTTTAAAATTTACCCATTTTCTCTCATTTCCCTTTTAATGTTCAAATTAAAAATTAAGCCGAGTCTAAAGTGACAGACTGTCCGTACTTTTAGCTCGGTTGGGCTAAAAGTACAGACTGTTCGTACGTTTAGCTCGGCTAGACTAAAAGTACGGACTGTTGGTACGTTTAGCTTTGACTACACGTTTGGGCTAAAAATACGGACTGTCCGTATGTTAAGCTTTTAATACACGGCTGGTCTAAGGGTACAGACTGTCCGTACACGGCCGGGCTAGAAGTACGGACTTGAAACATTTCTTTTAATTAGATTTTTTTTACCATTTTGCAAAAGAACGTGGAAACCACTGCCTGTATACGCGAATAAGCCGGGCTAGATATGAATACTTTTAATTTTAGTAAAGCGGGTGGATTTATAATAAATGAGGCTGAGAAAAGGTTGTAAAGATTGAACAGGGAAAATTATTTTATACAAGAAAATGAGAGGAATAAGAAGCAGGCTTGCAAAAACTGAAAGAATGATCTGACAGGTTGAGGTTATGTTTACTCTCGTTTGTCTTCGAAGATTGTTACTCATCTAAAAACATTTCACAAGCGAAAAAAATATATTTATAATTCACTAGAATATCCCATTTAGAGAAACCCGAAATGTGTCTATTTTTTAAACCACAAAAACACACGAAAAAAATCACAGGGGTGCCTTTCCGTCCCTACGAGACATTGAAAAGGGGTAAGGGTTTGACCAACATTATTTCTGTGAGCCCTCACAGAGGTGTCTTTCCTCCCCTCACGAAACGTTGGAGAGGGGTAGGGGTAACCAACAGTATTTCTGTGACCAGTAACAGCCCCCCCCCACGAGACGTTGGAAAGAGGTAGAGGTTTGACCAACATTATTTCTGTTACCTGTTACAGGGGTGCCTTTCCACCCGTCACGAGACGTTTGAAAGGGGTAGGGGTTCAACCGGCATTCCTTCTGTGACCAGTCACAGAGGCGCCTTCTCGCCTCCCACGAGACGTTGTAAAGGGGTAGGGGTTTGACCAACATTATTTCTGTGACCAGTCACAGGGGTGCCACCCCCCTACGAAACGTTTGAAAGGGGTAAGGGTTCGACCAACATTATTTCTGTGAGCTGTTACAGGGGTGGCTTTCCTTCCCCAACGAGACGTGGGAAAGAGGTAGGGGTTTAAACAGCATTACTTCTGTGACCAGTCACGGGGGCGCCTTCTCGCCCCCCACGAGACGTTAGAAAGGGGTAGTTTGACCAACATTACTTCTCTAACCAGTCACAGGGGCACCATCCCGCCACTACGAGATGTTGGGAAGGGGTAGGGGTTGGACCGAAATTATTTCTGTGAGCTGTCACAGGGGTTCCTTGTCCGCCCCCCCCCCATGGGACGTGGGAAAGGAGTATGTTTAAGATATGATCTTTTAAAAACTGGTAAACAACAAATTTTCGGTACTGGTAATTTTTGTTTACCGGTACCGACAATTTTTTCCCCGGTACCGACAGTTTACACACTTTGTTATTTTGACATGTAGAAGAGAAGATAAAATATTTTGATAAGAAATGTTATATTTTTGTTGAAAGTTGTTTTAATGATTTCTGCTATTAAATAGTTTGTTTTTTAAAGTTGGATATACTCAGGTCGTAAAAAATCCATCATGGCGATATAAATATGTACGAAAACGTAGACGAGTGCTTCGAGCCGCAGGCGAATGATGCAATCACACGAGTTACCAATCACCTATGCGCACGTGTATCACACGCTATTTTTTGCCACGCCCGTCCGAAAAAGTTGTTAGAAGGAGGTAACGAAAAATACTAATTTTATATTGCATAGAGTGGAGTAAAGAAATTTTTTTGAAAAAAAAAACTAAAAAAAAAATGTTTCAGCAAAATATTTTTTTCAAATGTTTAAAAAAAATGTCCTGAAAAAAAATGTCGTGCAAAAAAATGTTTGAAACAAAATTTTGTGAAAAAAAATTTTTGAAAAAAAATGGTGACAAAAAATTTTGGAAAAAAAATTTGTTGAAAAAAATTATTTCAAAAAAAATGTTGGCGTTTATGCTCTTTTGCCGGGGGGGGGGGGGGTACCAAAACCCAAAAAAAAAAATTTAAAAAATTAAAAAATTTGTACAAGTTAAATCTAAATTTATTTCAAGAAGATACCAACACCAGTGTTTAAAGTTACATATGCCAGTGTCTAAAGTACCTCATCTCGAAAGAGCGCATGCGCAACTTTTTCACAAGTGCCTAAAGTAAACCATCTTCAAACTGCGCATGCGCGAAAATTATTCGCACACAGTCTGCTCAAATAAGGTCCTTTAGGCACAATTTAGAAGCATGAAAACGTCAACTTTAGAGGTGGGTGTTGCAAAAATATAGTTTGTTGAATGAACGATTTTTATTTGTTTAAAATCACGATAATATCTAAGAATATTTTCTTTTAAAAAAATTCCATGATTAATAATGCATATTTTAAAAAAATCTAATTTTTTAATATAGTAAATAGTAGTTCATTTAGATAAATTTGTCCGTAAGTTTAACCAGACCCCATGCAGCTAGGACTAAACGTACGCACTGTCCGTATGTTTAACCCGGCCGTATAGCTGAAAGTAAACCTACGGACTGTCCGGACTCTTAGACACTACCTAAAAATTAAGCTTTTTAGTTATTTGTTATATACCTATTTATATCCAATTGACCCGCCGGATGCAATAACCAGTCCGACGCTCGAAAACGCGTAGAAGTATTGCCCGATCGTCTCAAAGAAAGAAAATTTTTAAAATTTCCATAATCAATATTTGGAAAACGTAGAATTCTAGATAATAAGGAAGTGAAACTTTTTCCTCTTATTATTTGTTTTGCCAAACGCTTATTTTTAATAATAGAAACGAAATATTGAAAAAAAGATTCTGCCTAATTTAATTAAGTTTTAAAACTTAAGTCGTTCTAACTCGGCCAAATATTATTGTAACTGAGATATCCAGATTTGGAAAAAGTACTCGACGTCTGCCCGCGCTGCTGTTAGCTAATGCGTCGCGAAGACTGTTCTGTCAGGCAGCGTTCTCGAAGTTCAGTCTGCGTGGGGAGACGTCGAGTACTTTTTCCAAATCTGAATATCTCAGTGAATTTCCAACGATTCAATATGAGATTTTCCAAAAAACTTCACTCAACATTGCTGAACAAATCACTCGCTGGAAGTTGTTTGAAAGTCGAACGTTACCTAGATACTTTATACCGGCGAAACCAAGAAAACACAATTATCGATTGACCTCACTTTACAGTTAAATATTATTAAGCAATAAGCGATTGTTAACTTTTTCATGATTTCCTAGGCATCGCTACAGTATTTTGAATACGTCCTACAAATTTGAACTCATTTCAATAATATTTGTCCGAGTTAGAACGATTTAAGTTTTAAAAATTAATTAAATCAGGGAGAAACTTTTTTTCAATATTTCGTTTTTATTATTAAAAATAAACGTTTGGCAACAAAAATTGTACAAGGAAAAAGTTTTTCTTCCTTATTATCTCGAATTATAAATTTTCAAAATATTTATTTTTCAATTTTGAACATTTTCTTTCTTTGAGACGATCGGACAATACTTTTACGCTTTTTCGAGCGTTGGGCTGGTTATTGCATCCGGCGGGTCAATTGAGCTAAAAATGGTGTCTATTGAAATCTCTTAAAATTAAAAAAGATACGAAGATTTGATCAATGAATATTTTTTATTTTCACATAACAAATAAATTTTTGAATTATATTATATACATAATTTTGCTTGTTGTTTTGCCTTTGACTCATTTACCTATTTTTAAAATAATTTTTCGCTCAGCAATTTCAGGAAACTAAAGAAATTAGCCTTGAAGAGTAATTTTACAAAATGTATGAGCAAAGTGGTGAAAAAAAATTATAAAATTAAAAAATATATATAATACAAGTTTGATGTTTTGCCTCAAAAAAAATGTGTAACTTTAAAAATTTTGAAGTTTTATTTCGTTCATATGGCGCCGAAAAAAAAAAGAAATTAAGAAATCAGGCATCAATTTTCCTAAATGTTCAGGATTTCAATTCATAAAAGCTTCTTATTCACAATATAAACAAGATGCGAAGAAAGTAAGAAAGAAAGCTTTTAGACTAATGTTATTTCGATTTAGGAATTAATTAGACTTGATACAGACTTTTAGACATAATTAGATTTAAGTTTAGTAAAATATTTTCCACAAATTGATTCAAAGCTTATATTTTTTAGAATCAATTAGAAGCGGCCCTGGGGCCAGGCCAGATATTAATGTCCCAATTCCACTTGATCCTCTCATCCTGTTAAAACGATTTGTCTTTATGGGAACAGCACCATATATATATATACCATTAAGCCATTTCCCTTTCGGCGAGCCTCAAGGGGTAAGCGTGACACTACCCGATTCGGGTAGTGTTTCTAGGTGGATAGTTTCTTGTAGTAAATAACTACAAGTGTGGGCTCACCACACCCACCACCGCCAACAGCAACGCAGTAGCATCAGACGGTCACCCATCCAAGTACTAACCGCGCCCAACACTGCTTAACTTCAGTGATCTAACGGGAACTGGTGTTTCCAGCGTGGTATGGCCGTAATAATTAATTGCTGTTTTAGGTCCGGACGAATTTATAAATCGCGAATACGTATGCATATAGCGTCAGCGGGGCAGGAACGTGACTTAAATTTTATAAATGATAAGAAATAATTTCCTAGAAGCTTAGGATTTGGTATTCCATGTGTATCTATTCCAATATAGAATTAGAATGAGGAAAATAGAAACTATTTCACATTCCTTGGGAATCAAGAAATTTTATATAATATTCTTCACTTCAATGCATTTCACATTCTTAAAAACTTATTTCACCAAGGCAAGCTCATTAAAGGATTCTCATAAAAAGATTTAAAAAAATTAAGGGCGCAATAATAGCATTACACAGTAACAGAAGAGGCACGAAGACACCTAAAAAATAAATGTGATTTGTTAATTTTAAGGCAAGTTTATTTAATTTGTTTTTATTTTATTAATAAATTCTTAGTTACCATAATTAACAATCCATTGTTCAGTGTGAAAAAGCCGTAGAGTTCGCAGGATAATCTTTGCAGATTCACGTCCTTGAAACCACTAGGCGGCTCAAGTAGAAAAAGAGGCGTTGTTTTTAAAGAAGCCTCCTCAGAACTTATTCCTCTCATGTGACTCTAAAAAAATACAAATTTGTATAGTTTTAAGTTTTTAAAGTGGGTTCAATTTCAATAAAGCTTAAATCTTTCAAAAGAATGTAATGATAGGGTAAACAGGGGTATTGCCGTCACCCTTTTAGTGAACGACACTGTGAAATAAAAATGCTTTTATTGAAATTATGGGGATTTAAAATAGTCTATTACCCATGTAAGTTGTATTTCAATATTTATTCAGCACACAATTAGCGAATTTATATTCATTGAATAATACTTTTTGGTGCCACCCACACAAGGACATGTGACACTGTGAAAATTAGCGATGTCGTTAATTTGAAAGTCCTGTGAAAGTTTGAAGAAAAGGTATTTCTTTTTTTGTAGTACTTTCAGAGGATATTTCCTTAAGATGTTTTGGGTTTGACCAGGGTAATTAATAAGTGAAATTAATTTTATATAGATTCTGATCTTTCTTCACTTAATGGAACATTTTTAAACAATAGACACAACAACAATTTTTTGAAAACTGAAGGTCTCTCTCTTTACTATTTTTCTGATTAAGACCGTTGATGAACGGTCGAAACGTTAAAAACTAAACTGTGAGACCTCGCAGTTAGTTATTTTTCAATACAAATATAGACCAGTAATCAACAGTATTGATTAATTCGAAATAACATCTTCACTTTCAGAGGTTAGTTCATTGTGTTTTGCAATATAAATAAATACATATTATTCTCAAACTCAAGTATCAGTGAAGGACGCCCAGAAGGAAGTTTCCCGTGAATTATAACGCACTATTGTTATTAAAATCCATGTTCTTATGATTGCTGTGTGTTTTCTCCGTTACTAGGAATTCGCTTTCTATAAATCTTGAATGTTTAGTTGGGGTGACCAGACGTCCCGGTTTTCCGAGACATGTCCCGGTTTTTAGGTGTTTTGAGAAGCGTCCCGGTTTGTAGTAAAATGTCCCGGTTTTTGTCGAAATACCGAACTTGAAAAAAAAAACATTTTCCTACAGTTCCTTTTTTGCGAAAAATAACAAATTTCCTATATTTGCGATATACCCTGGTGGAAAAATTTTTACAAAAAAGTACAGAAAACTAAAACTATTTTTACAGGAATCTATAAATAAATACAATAAATTACAACCAAAATTACCGGAAAGTACAACTTTTTCTATTATTGACACGAATTTTGTACTTTTTTTGTATTTTTATGTACATTGTTGTATTTTATTGTAGTTTTGATTTTCAACAGGAAGTTACAAAAAATTACAACTACAAGAATCTACAGGAATTTACATGTTTCGCAGCCAAAAAGTTGTTCTTTTTCCACCTAGGATGACAAATATTTAGAATATTGTAATAAGATAATTTTAAATTAAGATGCGATCATGTATACATGATGGCTATTACAAAAAAAGCTTCTACGTTTAAACTTGAAAGGAATGGTAGAATATTAAAAGACAATGATGAATAAATAATCATTATTAAACAACAAAAAACCTTACATTTGAAGTTTTTTTTCAAATATACAATAGCAATCGATTGGATACCATATATGTCATTTAAAATTATGTAATTGCAATATTCTCAATATTTGTCAACCTAGGTCGAAAAAAATAACTTTTTGACTGAAGATAGAAATAGAAGAATAAAATTGAGAAAGAATTGATCACGGTCATTGAAATTAAAAGGTTAGAACTCATAAAGATAAACAAAATTTCACATGAAGTTATAAAACCTGAACATTTGAATTTTAAACTTCTACAAGTAAAGCTTAAAAAAAATGTTCATTCAAATGCTCAATAATTTACGCGTATAAAATGGAAGCTTTTAACACTTTTCAACTGAAAATTTTTTTATTTAAAGCCTTTAAACTGTAACATTTTAACTTTTATACTCTTAATTTATAAAATTTCAAAATTATATCTTTTTAAGCCATTTTAAGCTAGAAACATTACTTTATACATTCAAATTTGTTTTGAAGTCTTTTTAAAAAATCTCTTAAAAATTTGTTTAAAAAAAATAATTTCAAAAATATCCAGGAATCTAATAATAATATTATTATCTTGGAACTCGAATTTTTCCTACAATTTTTCAAAAATTCTGCAAAAGTAAAAAAAAAAAATCCGCCCGCTTCGCGGGCACATTCTCATAGCGCGCTTCGCGCGCGGCTCGC